>PVJH01000050.1:543919-567501 GCA_004026705.1 Nesogale talazaci | reverse complement strand
CTCCCACCCACTATCATGACCCCAATTCTACCACATAAATCCAGCTAGACCAGGAGATGTACAGTGAAGTTGGAAATATGGGAAACTTAGGATAGATGATCCATCAAGACTAGTAATAGGAGTGGTAATACCAGGAGGGTGGAGGGATGGAGGAATAGAAAGGGAGAACCAACTTCAGGGATCTACACGTAGCCTCCTCTCAGGGACTCGGACAACAGGGAAGTGAGTGTTGGGACACATTATACAGTGTACAGGATGAAAAAAATAATTTGTAAATTACTAAGGGTTCAAGGGGAAGATTGGGGGGAGGAAGGGTAATATAGGGAGTTGATAATGGGGTCCTGGAGGGAGGGAGAATGTTTTGAGAGTGATGATGGCAATGGGTGTGTAAAAGTGGCCTGCATACAAATGATGTTGTTAGGGATTGTGTTGGGAGTTGTATGGGGCGCCAATAACAATGATTCATTTAAAAAAAAGGGGGGGAGGGGAAAGGAGAGTTTTTTTTTTTTTTTTGAAAGAGGAGCTTGTACCAAGGGCTCAAGTGGAAAATGTTTGGAAATGCATGTGGCAACATGTGTGCAAATGTACTTGATACAAATGATGTACTGAATGTTGTAGTAGCTGTAAGAGCCCCCAATAAAATTATTAAATAAAAAGTTCTGGGCCAAGCCACTCTGCCCACCAGCTCTTCTTTCCATGGATCAATGTTGTAGAAGTCATTGAGTGGAGCCACGTGGAAGAAGCAGCAGGAGATGTTACCAACCAAAAATGAGATGACTTGCCACCCAGACCTGGGTTGGGTTCCCTTTTCTTTCTTGGGTTTTCCCTTTCTTGGGTTCCCTTTTGTTTGTATAGAAACAAAGCTTGCATGGTGGTTCACTAGTTGAATGAAGGCATGGCTAACAGAGGAGATTGGCACCAATATGACCACAGGGACTAAAGAAAGGCGGAGATAATATTGCAATCAGTCAAGGTGCGTTTTATCAGCCAGAATGTCTTGAACTGCCTTCCCCACCTTGAGTCTGTCCTTTTTGCTCCAAAGAGTTGTCACCTTAAGATGGTATGCTTTTCTTCACAAGCAGCATTCATTTCTAAGCATTGTTAGAACACCTCTTTCCTTTCACACCGCTATACAGCATCATCTCCCATAATCACTTCAGGCTTATTGGCCCCAAAGATCGAGAAAAACAGAGAAATGAAAAGTTCGATAATGGTGAAGACCATCAGCATAATAAAAAGCCCCTGCAACAGAAGAAAAAGGAAAATAAAGACTTACAATGTTAACACAGTAGTGGTGTTTTCTGCAGGCAGTGATTCAAACCTATACCAGCTGCTCCAGGGGAGAGAATCTTTACTCCTGTAAAGATTTTTAAGTCTCAGGAGCCCAAAGGAACAGTCCTATTTTGTCCTATATGTCTTTATGAGTTGGAATTGCCAGTGGGTTTTTTTTTTGAGAGTTTGGCAGATATGTCAACTTGTCTCTTTAATTTGAAATGTTGTTTTTATTTATTCATTTCCAAAATTTTACTTTTTATTATGACTCGAGTGAAGGTTGACAGCACAGATCATCGGTTTTTATGTCAGCAATTCATCTGCTTCATGTTTCATCTCCTTCATTGCTGTGTCCTCAATGTAACATCATTCATTGCACTACCGTCCTGCCTTTCCTGTCTCCATTTCCCTTTCTCACTTTTTCCTCATTGTTTGTATAGATGTTGCCCCTTGATCACAAATGGAACTGTATATCTTGCTAGTGTTAGTGTTTCCCAAATAGACCTGTTCACTGTTAGACTGAAAACTGAGCAGGCTGGTGAGTGTTCAGTTACATTCCTGAAGGGTGATCCAGCGTCACAGTCTCAGGGATCCCACTACTCTCTCATTTGTGTAAGTTCTCGCCCTTTCATGATATTGAGTGTTTTCCCCCCACCTTTTGCTACCACCACCTGACATAGCGTCTCCTAATGCAATCCCTGTCAGAGCAGTTGAAAGTGGTATGTAGGCACCCTAGTCCTTATGGTCTCAGAGTCCTGGTAACTGTTTTTAGCTTGCTCCATTAACTCATCAGACTTGTCATTTCCATGGGTTTTTATTTTCATCACTCTTTCCCCCCCTTCTCTGGATGGGGGAATACCAGTCGTTATACCTTAGATGGCCACTCACATGCTGTGAAGATCTTGTTACTCACCAAAGTAGGACCATGAGTTGCCGGACATTATTTTGTGGACTCTGTTTTCTGGGCTGACCATTGTGCCCTCCCAAAACTATGATCTTGAGTCTCCAGACTAAGGACCTCCTTCCCTCAAAGTGTTTAGTTATGTCTGAGAAGTTTTCATAATTTGGCCCTCTCTATGCGCTACTACTTCCGTAGATGGAGTAAACAGCAAGGTAAATACGCTGTACAAATATCCTCTGTCAAATCTGTATGTATTTATGGGTATAACTCTAACGTCTCCCATACCTATGTAGCCTGGATTACTATTCATGTGTCTGTCACAGTCTTTGCAGGACTGAGTATATCACAACAGTTACCTCTGTTGACTTCAACTCTTGCATCCCTTTCACCAGCTTTCTTGTCTCCATCAATTTTTACCAACCCCCCTCTAATTGAATACTGCTTTTCTCTTCACCTTAGTTCTTGAAAGCTACTGGTTTTTCTGTTTGTGAATTTTGTAACTATACTTTTCATTCTTTATAGTTTGTAATCATATTTGTTACAAATTGATGTCTCTGCTTCTCTACAGATCAGTTTTGTAGATTTAATTTTGGATGCTTCTATATCTGGGTTTAAGCATGTTGTTAGGTGCGATGAACACCTGAAAAAGGGCATTATGCTTAGTTAACATGAGTTAAATAGGTCAGTGACAAAGAGAAAGACTCAATGAGGCGGATTGACATGGCAGCTTTAACAATGGTCTCAGAAAGCCATTTGAGGGTGGCACAGGACTTGGCAGTGTTTTGTTCTGCTGTACTTGAGCTCTCTAAGTAATAGATAACTTGAAGACACCTGGAAAGGACAGTAGCATATTTGGGTTGCCTTCTCGGTGGTGTTTTCACGTATGTGAATCTCAGTTCTTGTATGTCATTGCTCTTTTGTGACTGAAGAGCTCCCTTTTGTATGACACTGGCCAGGTTTTACAAGGTCCTTTAATTTCTGTTTATCTTCAAATGTCCCAATTTCATCTTCATATTTGAAGGAGAATTCTGCTGGCTCTATGAATCTTGATTGAGAGTCTTTTTTTTTCTTTCAAAAATTTATACATACCACCCTATGGCTTTCCTACCTGCATGACTTCTGCCGAGAAACCATGAGTCACCTTTGTACTCATTTTTTCCCAAGCAGCTCTCCAGATTCTTTCCTTATCTTTTGATTTGGTTATCATTTTTTAAAATTATATGTCTTGGTGCTCTGTTCTGTTTGGGGCTTGTTCATCTTCATTGATATATAGTGTTCTTATCTTACACAATGTTTGTGGTTTTATTCCAACTCTTCGACAGTTTTCTCTGTACTTGTTGTAGGGGGAGTGGGGTGTGTGCTTGGGGTCTCCATCTGTTCTGGAGTTCTGATCACATGCTATTCTTCTTGATCATTTGTCACACAATTCTCAGATTTTTCTCTGACTTTTTCCATTCTCTCTTTTTGTGGATTGTTCCTTTGCCAGATGTCTATTTGTCTTAAGTTCACTAATTCAGCCTTCCATTGATTCTGTTCTACTCCTCTGTCCTTTCAGCTTGTTATATTTTTCTGACTTCTTACTATTGCTTTTTGGGGGTAGGGCAATTTATTTTTGCTGTTGTGTGATTTTTTTCATTTTTCACTTATTTTGTCAGTTTGCTTTTGGGGTGTTTTCTCTGATTCCTCTAAAGTTTGTTTCCTTTGCTTTCATCCACACTCTAGTGAACACAGTTCATTGAAGAAGCTAAATATCATTCTTTTGAATTCATTATCAGGTAGCTCCTGCGCTGTTTCCTTCTTAGAAAGATCTTCTGGGCTGAGCCCCGGTGGCATGTGGTTGAGGGCCAAACTGCAGCCCTTGGGCTTGGCAGTTCAAATTCAGTGGCGGTTCTCAGGAGCGGCACTGGGTAGCGCCCACGACCACCAGAGGCAGTGATGCCCACCCCCCCCCCAAAAAAAAAGAAAGAAAGATCTTCTGGCTCTGTATTTTGGCCACTTGTTTGAGCCACTCAACTCAAGGTGATTGGAATGTGAAATGTTTGTAACACGAATGTAGAAACAGATAGGAAAGAAACTATTAAAGTGGATATCAGAAGGGACTCTGAACCTTGCTTTTAACCATAGAGTACTTAAAGTCAATGGAGGAAAAGATGATGCCAAAGAGCTGGATAGAAAATTTCAAAGGACAGCTCAAGAAAACAAAGCCAAATATTGCAGAAAGCCAAAAGAGAAGCGTAGGTTCAGCATCTTTTAAACTGAAAGTTGAAGAAAATTCAAGCCTCAAGTTGCAATCTTGAAAGATTCTATGTGTCAAATATCGAATGATGCTGGAAGTATCAAGAGAAGATGAGAAGAATACATGGTCACTGTACCAAAAAGTACTAGTCGACATTTCACCATTTCAGGAGGTAGTATATAAGCAAGGATCCATGATGCTGAAAGAAGAACTTCAAGTTGTGTTGAATTCATTGGCCAGAAGCCAGGCTTCAGGAATTTATGGGCTATCCAATGAAATGTTTCAACAAGCTGATGAAGTACTGGGAACGTTTACTCGTCTGTGCCAGGAAATTTGGAAGACAACTCCTTGGCCAACTGGCTGAAAGAGATCCATATTTGAGACCACTCCAAAGAAAGGGGACCCAACAGAATGCACGAGCTGTAGAACAAGATCATTGCTATTGTATGTGAGTAAAATATTGTTGAAGATCATCCCAACAAGAGCCGTAGCTGTACATTGCCAGGGAACTGTCAGAGATTCAGGCTTAATTCAGAAGAGCACACGGAACAAGGGCCATCACTGCTGATGTCAGATATGTCTTGGCTCAAGGTAGAGAATTCCAGAGAGATGTTTATTTGTGTTTTATTGACTTTGAAAAGGCATTGGACCATGTGCACCAGAATAAACTATGGATAGCCATGCAAAGAACGGGATTTCCAGAACACTTCACTGTGCTCTTTGGGAACTTGTACATGAATTAAGAAGCAGTTATGCAAATAGAAAAAGAGGATAATCCATGGTCTGAAATCAGGAAAAGTGTGCATCAAGGTTGTATTCTCTCATCACACTTGTTCACTTTTTATGTTGAGCAAATAATCAGAGAAATGGGCTTATATAAAGAATGCGGTATCAGGATTGAAGGAAGGCTTATTAACAATCTGCGATATGCAGATGACACAGCCTGCATGCTGAAAGTGAGGAGGACCTGAAGCACATGCTGATGAAGATCAAGGATTGCAGCCTCCAGTATTTATTAGAACACAATGTAAAGAAGACCAAAATCCTCACAACTGGACCAATAGGTAACATCATGCTAAATGAAGAAAAAGTTGATGCTTGCAAGCACTCGATCTTCTTTGGATCCACAATCACTGCTCGTGCATGCAGCAGTCAGGAGATCAGAAGGTGTGATGCATTAGGTTAATCTGCTGCACAGACATTTTAGACTCTAAAATGTAGAGCGTTGAAAAGCCCAAATGTCACTTTGAGACGAAAGTGTGCCTGACCTAACCCATGGTATTTTTAGTTACATCATATACATGCAAAAATTGGACACTGAATGAGGAATGTCAAAGGTGAATTGACACCTTTGAACTGTGTTGGAGAAGAATATTGAAAGTACCTTGGATTACTAAAAGGACAACTCTGTCATAGAAGAAGTATAGCCAGAGTGGTCCTTTGAGGCAAGGTTGACAAGACTTTGTCTCATATGCTTTGGATATGTTGTCAGGAAAGACTGATTCCTAAAGAAGGACATCATATTTTGTATAACCGAGACAAAAAAAAGAGGAAAGCCCTTAACAAAATAGATTGACAAGGTGGCTGCAGTGATGAGCTCCTGTATAGAAGCAGTTGGGAGGATGGAGCAGGATGATGCAGTGCTTCGTCGTGCTGTGGGTTGCTTTGGGTCAGGACTGACTGGATAGTACCAAAGAACAACAACATCATTTTGTTCATGTGAGTGGAGATTATCTGTTGTTTCTGAGCTATTGCGGTGTTGTATTTGTTTTTAACTGGTGATTGTATGTTGGTCTGGATAGAAAATGAGAGTTTGTGTGCGATTCTCTGTTTGATGTTCAGGTGGCACAGTTGGGGTTGTTATTGGTGTGGGCTATTGTCTATTAATGACTATGTGATGCAAGACTGGGTAGTGACTGTGGGAAAGTAAAATTTCTTAAGATAGCTCTTCTAGTCATAATCCTTTTGATAATATATTATAAATTCTAACCTCTATGTCTGTGGTGATAACAGAATTCTCCATTCAGCTAATTGGCAGGATGAAGATGAGGTGTATTCTGAATCTCCACCTTACTAAAAGAGAGTGAATCTAGTCACTGCCCTTTATTTCCCTGTTCAGCTGAAAGACACCAACTACCTCTACACCAACGTCTTCCCTCTCTTTGTAAGAAGCCACCTTTGAGGCGGAGAAGTAGAATTCCAGGGACTCTCAAGGAAGAAGAATCACTAGTGGAGCAATCCCTGCTTAAAGTGGTTTAGGCCAAGACTAGCGGTACCACAGGCAATGATAAGGAGACCATGGGACAAATCAAAGGATCTACTGGTGAGACCGAACAGAGGGGCTGTGTCCTTGGAGCCAGTGGCTACGAGGTGGAGCAGTAGTCAGATTCCTAGCCCACAGAAGCAGGAACCAAGAATTCATGAGGCTGAGACATTGAGGACCAGAGAGAGAGAGTGAGAGAGAGAGAGAGAGAGACTTGGCTACTGAGGAGAGGTGTCGCTGTTGATCAATGACTCTATCCTTAATGTTATCTGATCATAACCAGTAGAAACCTATTAGCTTCCTTAATAGACTCCCATAATTGTGCGTGTTGTCTGTGAGTTTTGCGTGGCCACAGAAATGGGCTGTAGCGTTCAGCAGAGAAGTCAAGTGTCAAGGAAGGAGCAGAGTTTCTGCCTACCTAGATTGTTGTCTGGGTTCAGGGCACCTAGCTCTGAAGTCATTTGTGCTACCTCCGTGAGTGGCTGGGGTGAGAGTCCTTGTTGGAAGAGTTCTGGATGGGACTCTCTCAGGCTCAAAACACGGCCCAGAGCAGGGAAATTCACACTCACCTTTAGCCTTTTCAATGCTCTTTATTCCTTCTCATGTTTCTGTGTCTTCCTTTGGTATACATTCTCTTCTGTCTAAAGAAATCCCTTCAATGCACTGATTGTGCAAGCCTGCCAGTGTCATGTGCACTCCCTTCCAATTTTTGTTGTCAGCTTCCAATTTTTTAAATGTCAGCTTCACATTTGAAGGACATCTCACGAGGTGTAGCATTCCTAGTGGACAACATTGCCTTCCAGCTCTTGTAAGATGCTAACTTCTGGATTCCATCAAGTCTCATCTCAAAGGTAGGTGGCTGTTGTACCTTTGATCCATTTAACTGGAAGTATTCCTCTCACCCACCCTCCATTGTTTTTTAGATTTCTCTCCCTTTCTTCCCACTCCCCCAGCACTTTGACTATGATATGTCTATATATGTTTTCTTTGTCCTCCCTGCTTATGATTCAGATAGCTATAGAGCTATTTGAATCTATGTATTGTCCTCTATCAGTTTAGAAAATTATTGTTAAATCATAACTTTCATTACTTTCTTTCTTGAAAAGGAAAAAAAGTTTCTGGTTCTCAAATGACATGTATGTTACATCTTTTTATTTGGTGTTGTCTTTCATGTTATTTCTAGTGTTTCCCCATCATTTTATCCTCTTCAGTCTTTTTAACCTTTCATTTCATTTTTATCTCTTCCTGCCTATTTAATTTTTTGACCTTTTACCAGGTGGGTAACTACTGAGAGTTCAGTTTCAGTTACCAGATCATTCGTTTGTTATGTTACATTGTGTTATGTTCCAGCCCATTGAGATCCAGCATACTTACGATTAGTAAGGTGGTAATAGCATGACAGTGGATATGTTGGTTAGCAAAGCCACAGAGGTAGTGTTGATCTAGTAAGAAACTAAATGAGAGAAGAATGATTCCAGCTGTGGCTCCCAGGGCACTAAGACTATTCATTATTCGGCTCATCATCATCTGAAAGAGAGTAAGAACAACTGGAGTCATTCCAGCTCAGGGTGTTCAGGAGGCAAAGCTATTGTCTGGGAAACTGGGGAGCAGGACTTTCATCCCAACATTTTGTGATTCATGTAATCAGTGCTCTCAATGCTAATGTAACCACGGCTATCAAATGAAGGGGCGATCTTGTGTGAACTGGGTAGCCTCCTTGAGTTTCAGGCTCCTTAGTCACAGAACGATGGGATCCCGTGAACTTTAACAACTTTTTCCATATGCCTCCCCTCCACCCTGATTCTGTTCCAGATGTAGTTGATGAGCTGCACAAAGAACAAAAGAGGTGTTCTTGGGGACATAGGAATAGTCATGTCGCATAGTAATTTACATATTGGCTTAAGGCATTTTCATTTAGTTAAATACTGGATTTCCTTGCAGTTTTGATTTCTCCCTAAAAGTACACACCCATGGGAGATACTCTTCCTGAAATTGATTATTACCTTATTAGTCAAAAGCCCATATCTATTATGGTTTAAGAGATTGAAAGGTATTCTATTTTTAAATTACCTATTGTGGTAGTTACATAATCTGTTGTCAATTTGAGGCTTAAGAATGAAGGAGTAGAGTTTAGCCTGTCGATCAGATCACAGTTTGATAACCTCATTTGGAGACACTAAGGAAATAAAAAACTTGCTGGAGATGGGGCACAGGCTCACTCCCTGAAAGGCATTTCTGATGAGAAGTCACATAAAGCTACCCTGATGCAGCCAGAACCTTGGAGCTGGAGAAGCCACATGGAGACCCTTGTCAGTGCTGAGATGCTTACAATACCGCTGGATCCATAAGACTTCCCACCTATGGGCCTGTAATCTTCCTGAATTCAGCATCATTGCATGTGTTTAGTGAGTCTGAAGAGGACTTTGTATATTGGTATTGAAAAATATGGGCTAATATAGGAACTTATGGGCTCGATCAGGACTGAGTTGGGATGTTTTCTCAGTTTTCAATTGCACTTGTATACAAAGGTCTTTCCTATACACATATGAATGTTTATAAATTTGTTTCTCTAGTCTACCCAGACTAACACAACTTAAAATTTCACATTAATTAACACTGTATCCTTTATATCCCTGTCTTGTTTAATTAGGCTGTCTCTGCAGTGTGTCCTCATATGAGTTAAGCTCAGTAACTTATTGCCATTGAGTTGATTCTGACTCATAGGGGACCTGTAGGACGGAGTCAGACTGTCCCTGTGGGTATCTCAGACTTTAGATCTTCACAGGAGATAGCTGCATCTTTTGTCTACAGAGCGCCTGATTGGCTTGAATGACTGTCCTTGTGGTTCGCAGCTCAATGCATAGCACACTAAGACACCAGTGTTCTTTGAGAAGTCAAGTCTAGTACCTGTCAAAACTTTGGGCAAGTAGTTATTCCTGTTGTCATCCCCTTGATCTCAGTTTCTAGTGATGCTGTGTTTAGTGGAAGCAGATGGCCACACTTATCTTCTGAGGAACTTCTGGGTGAGATCAAACTGGCTTACTAGTAGCCTAGCCTTTTACGACACTGCTAAGGGAGTCCTGACATACAACAGGTATTGAAAGTACTTACAGAAAGATGAAGGGCGAGCAGCCAGAATGCTTCAGACGCATTATATCATTCATTGTCTGGGAACCTTGGACAGACCATTCAACCACTCTGTGCTCCAGTGCCTTAATTTATAAAGTAGAAATTATAAACTGGATAGTCTAGAAAATTCACTTCTGTTTTCTTTCAGAGAGAGACCAAAAAATGTTTTATGATGCCATGAACTAAAGGACACAAATGCGATTGATTGGTCCGAACACTAACTTGAAAGTTTGTAGAATTCTGATCGCCCAATTCTCTGGTGGCACAGTGGGCTACGCATTGGGCTCCTAACTACAGGTTCGGCAGTTCCAACCCACCAATTTCTCTGTGGGAGAAAGAAGAGACTATCTCCTCTTTTTGGATTTATAGCCTCCGAACCATCAAGGTGTCAGTTCTACTCTCCTATAAGGTTTTAATGGATCAGAATCAACTTAATGGCAGTGAGTTTGGTTTGTTTTGGGTTTAATGATTTTCAAAATTCTTTTTCAAGGCTAGAATGAATGATTGCAAAATGAGAAATGTTTTAAATAAGTGGAAGTGCAACTCACCAGAGTGTATGTATATTTCCTTTTCACTGCAAGTAGGAAGGCTCCAGAATTAATGAACTGTTAAAAGAAGCAGTGTCTAAATGAATGCTGAGCAGACAGTAAAGTGTTCTTGCAAAATATGTCCTTCCCCAAATATATCCCCAAATATTGTACATGCTTTCCTGCCCAGTTCACATGGCCCCAGTGAGAAGGGTAAGATGCCTTGCATAACAGATCACCAATGAAGAGTGGAAAAACCTGGGCTGCAGATAGGCTTGTTCCTTCATGGTTTACTTTAAACATCAGTTTTTGTTTGTTTTGAACATGAGGGTTTTTTCCTCTAACCTTATGGCTTTAATATTCTTAACTCTGTTTTGTAACTATTATGATCTTAACTTTACTATCATGACACACTGGTATCAAATCAGCTTATTCATAATTAGGTTGGACATTGGCATTCTTTTAAGAAATAACTCTTTTACCTATTAGCCATTAAATGCATTCATCATCTTAAATGGGAAAATACAATGGAGTTCCAGTTAATATAGTGGAAATTCTGCAAAATCTTTCAACTTTTTATTGAGGTATGCCACATAGCAGCCTAACCGCATAAGGAAAGCTTTGATTCTGATTATAGTACATCCATGTGAAAATTACTGCTTGCCCCTTAAACTGGACTACAAGGGCTATTTCTCCCACTCATCCCATATTGGTTTACATGACATCTTCTGTACTTTCAGGTCTTTGTTCTTCTCTCTCCCCTGGCATGCAACAGGATATTTAGCTGCCTTTCCTGATTAATCACTCATCCTTCACCACTTGATGGAACTAGGAATATCTCTGGAAAATCTCCCCTCTGTTTTGGTAGATGCTTTACCAACGAGAGGTGCTCTCCATATCCTCTATTACCACCCATTACCCGGTGGGAATTGTTCAACTCTCTGTCCAACTGGTCATTCTCCGACACTAAATTGAATGCTAAACTAATTTCTATGGAAAGTAATCAGATTTAATGAAATGAATGCTTCACTGAAGCTTGAAGATACCCCTGGGAAATCTTCTCCCCTTTCCATGTCTCTGCCCTCTTTGTTTACACAAATACTTTCTGTCCCCATATTTGAGGATACTTTCTGTACCACACTGCTTTAGAGTACCTGTTTAACCTGCCTTTCTCAATGGGTAGATTGAGAGCTCTTTGAAGAAAGAATCCTTGCATGATTCAACTTTGGTCCTGATTGCCCTTGCTCTGTGCTTCTTCCTCATAACTGGTAGTGACACAATGTGAATGAATGAACGAGTAAATAAAAAACTTCAAGCCCCAAAGGAACGCACACTGGACGATAGCATGTCACTAATTCTTATATCTCGTGATTTCAACAAGGATAGATTTTTTCTCTTTCTTTTGCTTTTGAAAACACAGGACACATCCCACAATCTGTCAACTAAATCCAGCTCACTTTAAAATGACATTTCCCTTAACATCTCCATGGCTGTTTCTTAACATTTCCCTTCACTAAGCTCCTTGCTATGGCTATAATTGATTATACTCACCAAAATGGAGCTCCAGAATGGATACCCTGACATAAATATTAAGGGAAACCGTGGGTAGGGGTGTACAAAGGTGAAGATCATGATGACTCCAAAAGAAAAGTTCATTATTCCAAGCAGGATCTGGACAGTCTGGAAATAAAGAAAAGATCCTGGTGAAGAAAAAAGTGAAGTGGATGGTTCACTTCTCCTGAAAGATCTCCTTTGGTTGAACAAGATCTCCTGTGGGCAGTCTGTTTTATAAATAAAGGATAGTAGAAGTCTCTTTATCATGGTCCCAAGAGTTTTAAAAATCCTTTCATCTGATATTGGTATAAGAAAATTATCTAAATCCATGTTCTTGAAAATCTATTCATGAGCTCACAGCGTCAGCATGATCTGGGAATAAGTTTAAAAATGCAAAATTTGAGGCCCTACCTGTACTTGGTAGGAGGTAGGCACCTGCCCACTGTCTGAAAGGTTGATGGTTCAAATTCTCCCAAAGGTACCTTGGAGAAAAGACTTGGTGATCTACTTCTTTAAAAATCACCATCATTGAAAACTCCATAAAGTAGAAATTTACTGAGATGTACAAGATCACCATGAGTTGGAATCTATTAGTAATTGTTGAATATAATCTCTATAAGAGGTTGAGAAATCTGTATCTCAATAATCCCTCTAAGTGATGAATATGAATGCTAAAGTTTGAGATACACTGAATTCTAAGTCACTATACCAGCCTGATCTCAAGTTACAATAGATCATCTTGAAAGTCTTCCTGGAGATACTGATACTCTGAACTTTGTGGGCTTTTTGACATTCTTTTACCACTCCTCACCTTTTTATATTAATGTTTCATGTGAAGATTTACACAGCAACATAGATTCCCATCCAATAATATATAGACATAAATTGTTTTATGGCATTGGTGACAATCCCTGCAATGGTCAGTATTCACACCGTTTTCTTTGCCAGTCTGATTTCCAGTCATCCAGCTTTCTTGACTCTCCTTGCCTCCTCCTCTTTGCTTTGGGACCAGTATTGGTCATTTTGTTTGTATAGGTGATTTCTTAATGGGACACATTTCTCATGAATGCCTACCTTTTCCACTAATTTATTTTTCCTCTCCTGACCACTGTTCTGCAACACCAAGTAGCAGAGTCATAAATGTTAGGGGAACCTTAGGAATTTTATGCAAAGTGACACAAAATTCTACCAACTTCCTCAGTCAGGAAATGATCACACATGCAATATAGATGCATTAATAATTACTGGTGATTAAAATGTGATAGTTGGAAACTAAAAGGAAGTATCAGCAGTTGGGTAATAGGGTGATAGTAAGGAAGCTGGAGATGGTATGATAGAATCTATTCAGGAGGACCATCAAGATCTCCACTGCAAACATCTTCTCAACAAGGTAAATGATGATTACATACCTCTACTTCACCAAATGAAATACTTCAAAATCAATTTGACTATATCTGTGGGGATAGATGATAGAGAAAGTCAATGCCATGCACCAAAACAATGTCAGAGGTCAATTGTGGAACAGACCATTGATTGCTCATATGCTACATTCAAGAAGCTGAATAAGAAAGTTTTAAGCCCACAAAAGTAAAAACCAGGCCTTGACTACATCCCATTTAATTTTAGAGACCAGATTTGGCATCTTAAACACTAATGACTGAAGACTAGCAAAGTTATGGAGTGGTATCAAGAACATCATACATGAAGAAAGAAAAGGGTGATTGAAGAGACACTGGATATAAGTGAGAAACAGCACGTCAGGATTCGCCAGAGTACAGATGGAACTCTTTCAAAAAACTGATGCAGTGCTGAAAGTACTCACTAGTGTATGTGAAGAAATTTGCAAGACAGCTATTTGGCCAAATGATTACAAGAGATCCATATCTGTGCCTATTTCAAAGAAAGGTGACCTAACAGACTGCTTACTTTATAGAACAAAAGCATATCACATGAAAGTACAATTTTGTTGAACATAATTAACAAAGGCTGTAGCAGTACATTGACAAAAAGCTGCCAGAAATTCAAATTGGCTTCAGAAGACAGCATTGAATGAGAGATATAATTTCTGACGTTAGATGGATCTTGGCTCTAAGTAGAGAATATCAGAAAGGTGTTTACTTGTGTTTTATTGACTGCGCAGAGGCACTCCACTGGGTGGGTTATAACAAATTATGTATAACCTTGCAAAGAGTGGGAATTTCAGAAAACTCAGTTGTGCTCATTTGGAACTTGTATGTAGATCAAGAGGAAGTTGTGCAAATAAAATAAGGGAATACGGATATGGTTCAAAATAATGAAAGGTGTATGTCAGGGCTGTATCCTGTCACCAAACATGTTTAATTTATATGCTGAGCAAATCATCAGGTCAGGGAGGTTGATTTAGATGAAGAAGAATGTGGCAAGAGGAATGGAGGAAGGCCTATGGACAACTTTCAATATGCAGATGACACAATCTTGCTTGCTAAAAGTGAGGACTTGGACACTTGACTGGTGAAGGTCAAGGATTGTAGCCTCAGTATGTATTATAACTCAATGTAAGGAAGAACTAAATTCTGACAATAGGACCAATAGTTAACATCATGATAAATGGATCAAAGATCGATGTGTCAGGATTTGATAAACTTTGGATCCACAGTCAGTGTTCATGGAAGCAGCAGCCAGATGAAAAGATATATTGCAGTCAGTACATCTGCACAAGACCTCTTCTGAGAATTGAAAAATCAATGATGTTACTTTGAGGATTAAGGTGAGCCTGACTCAAACTACGGTAGTCTCCTTAGCATCATATGCATGTGAAAGTTGGACATTGAATAAGGAGGACCGTAGAAAAATTGATGCATTTGAATTGTGGTACCGGAGAAGAATATTGAAAGTACTCTGAACTGCTTAAAGGACAAATTGATATGTACTGGAATAAATACGTCCAGAGTGTTTCCTTGAGGTAAGGATAGCAAGAATTCATTTTATGTACTTTGGACGTGTCAGTAGAGGGAAATCCCTGGAGAAGGACATCATGTTTGGTAAAGTGGAAGGGAAGGGAAGATGAGGAAGACCTTCAGTGAGATGGCTTCACACAGTGGCTAAATCAATGGCTCAGGCAAGGATCAATTGTGAGGATGGTACAGGATAGTGCAGTGCTTTCTTTTTTCCTATGGTGTGTAGTGCCTCTATGGGTCAGAACCAATGAACCAGTGCAGTGGCACCCAACAGTTACAACAACAAACAATTGTGCTCAGAGGGAACTTGTATATGGAACAAGAAGCATATCTTTGAATAAAACGAATGACTTAAAATCAGGATGGATTTGTCTCAGGACTGCATCTTTTTTATCATACTTATACGATTTATATGCTGAGCAAATAATTTGAGAAGCTGTCACATGGAGAAGAATGCGACATCTGGATCAGAGGAAGGCTCATTAAAAGCTTGCAACATGCAGATGGCACAATCTTGGTTGCTGAAAGTAAAGAGGGCTTGAAGCACGTATGCACAGCATTGATGAAGATCAAAGACTACGGTCTTCTGAATGAATTGCAACTCAAAGTCAAGAAAGCATAAATATCCAAACCAAACAAATTAACATCATCATGAATGGATAAAAGGTTAAAATGATCAAGGACTTCATTTTTACTTGTAGCTGCAATCAGCACACATGAAAGAGCATTCAAGAAATCAAATGAAACAGCAAAGCCCATGTGGAAGAAGCACACTGGCATGCGTGATCAAGAGGGGCTGAAGGGAGCAGATATCGAGAACCAAAGAACAAGAATCACATCATTACAAAGGAGCGGGGGGAGAGCAGGGTGGGGACCCAAGGCTCACTGGTGGGTAATTGGTCACCCCTTTACTGGGGAGTCATGGGAAGGAGACAGACCAGTCAAGGTACAGCCGGGTAGTGATGATGCAAACAAGTTCCCTGTAGTTCCTGAAGCCTTCCTCCCGCCCTCCCCCACACCCCAACCATCATGGTCCCAACTCTACCTTACAAATCCAGATGGACTGGAGAAGTCACACTAGTATAGAGGGGAGCTGGAGATATAGGGAAACCAAGCTTCTTCGAGCCAATGGTTAGATTGGAGAGGCTGGAATGGTGGAGAGAAGATGGGGTAGAGAGACGGAACCAACTGCAAGGATATATACATAAGCTCCTATTTGAAGGATGGGCATCAGGGGATTGGGTTGGGGGAGAGGTAGGGTAGTGTAATATATGACAGAACAATAACAATGTATAAAGTATTGAGGGTTGGTGGGGAGGAGAGGGCAGGGGAAGAGGGGAAGGGATGGAAAAGCCGATACTAGGGGCTTAAGGGAAAAGGCGGACAATTGGAGAATGATAATAGAAGTGGACATGTGAGGGTGCTTGACACAGTATGCTTATTTATGTATTGTGAAAAACGATGTATGAGCCCCCAATAAAATGACTTAAAAAAAAGAAATGACATAGTATTTCGGTCAACTCTGCTGAGCAAGAACTCTTTAAAGTGTTTTTTTAAAAAGCAAGGATTTCAGTTGAGGACCGAGGTCAACTTGACTCAAGCCACACTGCTTCCAGTGACCGCCTATGCATGCGAAAGCTGGACAATAAAGGATGAAGGCCACAGAATAATTGCCGGGTTTGAATTACACTCTGGGGAAAGAATATTGAAAGTACAATGCAGTGCCAGAGGAACCAGCAAATCTTCCTTAGAAAAAGTACAGCCAGCTTGCTTCCTAGAAAAGAGGACGGTGAGACTTCATCCTGAACATGCCATGAGAGACTGCTCCCAGGCACAGGGCATCATGCTTGGGAAAGTGGAAGGCCAGCGACAAAGAAAAGATCCCCAAGAGGGAGAATCGACACAGTGGTGGCAACAGTGGACCCTGGCATAAAAACAGTTGTGAAGATGGTGTGAGACTGGAGGGTGTTTTGCTTTGTTTTATACAGGGTGACTCACTGGGACCTAACAATAACAACAACACTCAAAATAGAACCTTAAGGTGTACAGACTACATACAGGTATCAAAATTGGAAATGGAATATATGTTCATTGGAAGAATATCCACAGAATGCTTTACCTGTTTATAATTAAATTAGTTTTTTAAACAGTTTCACTGGCATACAGCTCACCTGTCTTACGTTTCAATAGTTCAACCTTAGTCATAAGAGTTGTGCAATCCACTGGCATAGAGGGGAGCTGGAGTTATGGGGAAACCAGGATGGATGGGCCCTTTTGGGCCAATGGTTAGAGTGGAGATACTGGAAGGGTGGAGGGAAGGGGGTGTAGAGAGACGGAACCAACAGCAAGGATATATACACAAGCTCTTATTTGAAGGATGGGCATCAAAGGAGTGGGTTTGGGGAGAGGTCGGGCAGTGTACGATATGACAAAACAATAACAATGTATAAACTATTGAGGGTTGGAGGGGAGGAGAGACCAGGGGAAGAGGGGAAGGAATGGATAAGCCGATACTAGGGGCTAAAGGGAAAAAGGTGGACGATTGGAGAACAATAATAGAAGTGGACACGTGAGGGTGCTTAACGAGTATGCTTATTTATATATTGTGAAAAACTATGTTATGAGCCCCTAATAAAATGATTTAAAAAAAAGAGTTGTGCAATCATAATCATGATCAATTCCAGGACACTTATTCCTTGTTTGTATTCTTAGCTTCCCATTTCCTGCTAGCCCCCATGTCCCTTTGTATCTATTGATCCAGTTGTCTCTTTAGGTTTACTTAATCTGAGTTTCACATAAAGAAGATCATATAAATCAAGGCAGAATACAAAGAACCTATCTCAATACATCTTCTCAGTGGGATTAATCTCAATAACTCCTATAAAATCTGTCACCAGGTAAATGATAAGCGATACATTTTTCTCAATTCCAGACCATGATATCTAGCACTTGTCTAACACTTCCAACTAAGTGCCCCACACAAACTTTATATTCAGGATATCTAAAAAGAAATTTTTTGTCATTGTTTGTATATTTTTATAATAAAAATCATTTTATTGGGGACTCGTACATCGTTTTCACAATACATAAATACATATACTGTGTCAAGCACCTTCACGTGTCTGCTGCTGTCATTCTCCAACTATCTGCTTTTCCACTTGAGCCCTTGCTATTAGCTTTCCATCCTTTTCCCTCTTCCTGCTCTCCCTTCCCCACCAATCCTCAATACTTTATAAATGATTATTGTTCTGTCATATCTTACACCGCCTGACCTCTCCCCCAGCCCACTCCTTTGATGTCTGTCCTCCATTTAGGAGGTTATGTGTATATCCTTGCAGTTGGTTCTGTCTCTCTACCCTACCTTCTCTCCACCCATCCAGTAGCTCCAATCTCACCACTGGCCCCAAGGGGCTCATCTGTCCTGGGTTCTCCCTATCACCAGCTCCCCTCTCTATCAGTGTACCTTCTCCAGTCCAGCTGGATTTGTAAGGTCAAGTTGGGACCATGATAATTGGAGGGAAGAAGCCTTCAGGAACTAGAGGAAAGTTCATGCCTTGCTGCACCTTGACTGGTGTGTCTCCTCCCTGTGACTCTAAGGGGGTGACCAATTACCAACCTTAGGTCCCCACCCTGCTCTCCTCCTTATTAGTAGTGATGTGATTCTTATTAAAGAAATATTTCTTACTCCTTTCTAAAACTCATATTTTTCCTCTGTTTCTGATGTTGGCACCATAATTTTCTTAGGGTCCAATTCTTAGTGTTACTTTTTACCTTTGTTTTCTCTCATGTCCAACAACCTCTGCAGTCAAAAACACTGAAGCTTTTCTATTATTTATATTAGCAAAACAGAAGTATTTGACCCTTTCCTATTTCACTGCAAGGGCTAGTGTAGGGACACTTACCTTGTGCATGCGAAAAATGTTTGCTTATATTTTATTGGCACTGCTAAGGTATCTGACTGTGTGGGCCATACAAACTATGGTTAGCTCTGAGAAGAATGGGAATCCTGGGACAGTACCTTGTGCTCATGCGGGTTTTGTGCATGAATCGAGTTTTGTGAGGGAACAAGCACACTGCATGGTTTAAAATCCAGAAAGGTATGCAAGAGGATTATATTTGCTTATCATACGTAGTCAATCTGTGTGCTGGGGAGATCATCAGAGAAACTGGGTTATGTGAAGAAGACTAGGACGTCAAGATTGGAGGGAGGTTTATTTTTCACCTTTCCTATGTGAGTGACACAACCTTGACTGCCGAAAGTGTTGAGGACTTGGATCCCTTGCTGATGAAGATCAAGGATTGAAGCTTTTAGTATGGATTACAGCTCAATGTAAAAGAAACCAAAGTCCTCACAACTGGACCAGTAGGTCACATCAAGACAAATGAGGAAGAGATGGAAGTTGTCATGGGTTTGTCTTTCTTGGATGCACAATCAATACTTAGGGAAGGGAAGCAGCAGTCCAGAGACCACATGATGCGTTGCACTGGGTAAACCTGCTGCATGAGATCTCTTTAAAGTGTTGAAGAGCAAGGCGGTTACTTTGAAGACTAAGGTGTATTTGACCCACGTCATAGTACTTTAAGTTGCCTCATCTGCATGTGGGCACTAGACATTGAACAAGGAAGACCAAAGAAAAATCTGCATTGTGGTGCTGGTGAAGCTATTGGAAGCACCATGGGCTGCCAATAGACATGTAGACAGTAGATATGTCTTGGAAGAATTACAGTCAGCATGCTCCTTAGAGGCGAGGATGGTGAGGCTTTTTCTCACATATGTCGGATATAATGTCAAGAGAAACTAGTCCCTCCTGCTTGGCAAAGTAGCTGGCCGTGCAAAAGAGAAATACCTCTGCAGTGTGATTGACACAGTCGCTGCCTTGGTGGGATCAAACGTAAGAACAAGCACGAGGACGGCCCAGGACTGGGGAGTGCTTCATTCTGTTGTGCATCTGGTAGCTGTGAGTCATAACTGGCCTGATGGGACTTAGCAACAACAAATATGCCCCCCATCTGGAGACATAGTTGGCGATAATGTTAATCTTTCTCCCTCTATGACGATGCTTCAAAACGTTTGTGGAAATAGTCCATTATCTTCTAATTTCACGTTTTTAATGACATTTTGAAGACCTCGTATACACGTGTCGAGTTTCAAAGAAGGACATGGGCAATGAGAGCCCAGCCCCCTTCTCTTTCCGTCTTCTTGAAAGTGAGCCACAGTGTGCAGCACATGCTGTCCTCTGTGCTCTTAAATATTACAAGAACAAAGACTGCTCTGACAATGCAGGACCTGCTATTTGAAAGGTCAGCTATGACAAGGTGATCCTGACCCAGGGCAATCCAGGTGTTTCAGTGTAGAACTGGGCCCCCTAGGGTTCAAAAAAAATAAACCAGCTTTTTGAGCATATAGTCACACACCATATAATTCAGTGGTTTAAACCTATTGAAAATAATTGTGCCGTCATCACCCCAATCAGTTTTAGAACCTTTTCTTCATTCTTGTATCCATTATTCTTAGTTCCCTAAAACCCCCAACCTCCCCTGCCATAACCTTAAGGAACTTTTCATCTAGTTACTATCTCAGTGGATTATCTCTCCTGGATTGTATGTAAAGAAAATGATCCAAGTTCCTTTATTTCTCTGATTTCTAAACGTCTAAGCCTAGTTGATAGGAGCTCTGGAGGCATAGACGTTACCTGTTGGGTTGTGATCAGCAGTTTGAAAGCACCGGCCGTTCTGAGGGAGAAAGACGGGTTTCTCCTCCCATGAAGATTTGCCATCTTAGAATCTCACAGGAGCAGTCCCCTCCTGCCCTCGAGGGTCACTCTGAGCTGGCATTGACACCATGACAGCGAGCATGGCTTGTGTTTCTCGGGACACTTAAGCTTAAGGGACACTTTGAGATTTTCTCATTCCTTTTTGCTGAAAGTAGCTCTGTCCACTTGGTGTTCCCCAGCCCCTTGCCCTTCCCCAACATTCATAAGCTTTATTAAATGCCCTGTCTCTAAATACAATGCTCAGTGTTTTCATCACATTGCTTGTGTCGTAGATCTATTCTCTTCAGTAAGAGAGAATAGATTGCATTTATTTCTATAGCCCTCATATTAACACTGTTTCTTGCAGAGCTCAATAACTATTTGAACTAAAAGGTCAAAATGTCACCTTTTCGAAAAAGTCTGCATTCCAATATATTTGAATTAATTCTGATAGCAGACAATCTTTTTCTACCTTTATACTTTTTCTAGAGCAGTGGTTCTCAAGCTTCCTAATGGTGTGACCCTTTAATACAGTTCCTCATGTTGTGGTGACCCCCCAACCATAGAATTATTTCTGTTGCTACTTCATCACTGTAATTTTGCTATTGTTATGAATTGGGTGACCCCTGTGAAAGGGTGGTTCAATCCTCAAAGGGGTCATGACCCACAGGCTGAGAACTGCTGTTCTGAAGAAACACACATGTGCACACACACACACACACAGTCATTTTCTATTTTCTGTCTTCAAAAGGGAGAGTTTGAAAGGAAAAATGTAATTACAGCCTCAGACATAGAATCTTACAGCTTCAACTCAATATAGACTCTCACCATTGTCAACAAGAAAGATTGGCAGTTAAAAAGCAGTCAATTAGTATTTCTGGAGTACATAAATGAATGTGAAACAAGCACTTATAGAATAGAGATTATCTTCTGCCCCAAACCCAGATATCAAACACCATGTCATGCTAGTAAACTACAGCCTCAATTTTCTGTGGGATGGAATAGACTAAGTAGGACGTGTGCCTATCGAATTCTACATGATCATTATTATCTTTATTACTACTCTGTGTTTTCTCCAAATGTAAATTAAAAAATCTCAGAGAAGGTCGGGTTTTCTACTTGGTGACTTTTAAGAACCCAAGGACCTTGGTTGATTCATTTTGCATTCTCCTCTTCCCAGAACCTTGTACATAGACGGTGGAGAAAAGTGATGCACATTTCCTGAATGGAAGCATTGGAATCAATTCCTAGTAGATGTTTCCATCTCCTGACCCCTCAATAGAACATATACCGAGTTGAATCTTACTTACCCCAAGGATTTTCAGTTTCGAAGCAATCAGTTTTGACAAGGGATTTCCAGGTCTGTAAGGTGTAGCTATTAGGCCACTTTCTTTCAATTTGGAAATGGGGAGCTCTGGTGGAAACACCAAAAGTACAGGGCTGTGTGCTTTGCTTGGATTCATGATGGTGTAGTTGATGTTTAAAAAGGAAAGAAAGTTATGGGGTTGGTATTTTAGCCTAGGTCATGTTCTTCTTTGGTGCCAGCACTGCCTGGAGCACTGATATTATTGTGCCTTATCCTGGAATGATAGAACCATAGAGTCACAAAGTCATGGACTCTCAGGACTCGTCAAGATTCCAAGATGGAGAGACAGCTAAAGGTCCAGGGGTGGGAGGCAAAACCTGATGAGCAGCCCTGGTTCACTCAGAAACTCCTTGTGTTCCCTTAGGTAAATCACACGCACCTCTGGTTCTCATGGATACCATCACCAGGTTGGAGGAAGTGATCTCTAAAGATAGTGAATTTCTAAAATAAATCATCACTTGTCAACATTCTTCCCATATTCAGACAGGTGGAGAATAAAACTTGTCTGATCATCAACAAACTTAATCGAACCATTGCTTGAAGTGAACAGAGACTTTTTCGGTCTGTAACTTCATCCATGCCACACACCCCCACCCCCCGCCACCACCTGAATTTATTAACTTTCTGAACGCCAAACGCATTGCCATCGAGTCAATTCTTGCTCCTGGTGAGCCTTCAGGGCCGGATAGCCCTGCCTCAATGAGTTTTTGAGACCATAACAACAACAAGGAAGCTTGATCTTCCTTCTGTGGAACAACTGGTGGCTCCCACCCACTCAGCTGTGTTACAAACCACCCCCGAATTTAGTAGCATCCAACAGCAGCAATTTTATCATCCACCTCCCCCCCCCCTACAATTCCGTGATGAGTCTTAGTGCCCCAGTGTTTCTCTCGCAAGAATACCACACGTGTGGCTTGAAAAAGCGATAGGAATTTATCATTTCACACTTGAGGAGGGTAGACTATAGGACATTGGCTTTAGGGGGAGGTTTGTCCCGCAGTAGGCCCTGAGAGGTTCTTTGTAGTGCTCATGTAGCCTTGATCTAAAAATGCAAGCATTTTTTTGTGCTTGCATTGGCATCTACTCTGCTCTTTTTACAACCCAAAAGTGATTTCGTTTCAGGCACACCCTCTCCTGATTAACACAACAAATTCTATCCCCAGTGGATTACACCTACAGATATAGCAGTGAGGATTCCAACATATATTTGGAAGGACATAATTCTATCCATAAGCCACAGACTGGTTTGTCTGACCTAGTCCAGCCAGATCTTCTCTGCCATGTTCTCTGATGCATCTGTGGTCAACTGTTGCGTGGATAACCTGATGTCCCAGTCACATCTGGCAACTAAAAGGCTTGTGGACTTCTTTTAATGCACAAGTGTTTTTAAGCCTATTATGTCCCATTGACCTAAGCAAATTGCATAGGCAATCTAGATTCAGAGATGTCCCGGCCCGCGGGACATTCGCAACGTGGATCTCTGGGTCCGGAGCCTGGAAGACGAAGATGGGCAGGGGACGCGAAGAATGGAGGCAAGACAGGTTTCTGATCAAGCCTCGTTTATTGGGGCAAAACTCAGGGTATATAAAGCCAATGGTCACAGCTTATGTTAATGAGGTAAAGTCAACAGGGGCCAATCCTGGCC
>PVJH01000050.1:473257-543819 GCA_004026705.1 Nesogale talazaci | reverse complement strand
CCAATCACAAAGCTACAATATAGTCTAATGGACTAGAAGTTGCAACATGTAAGCACTATAAAACAATACAAAGGTATAATAACTAAAATGTAACACAAAGCAAGCAAGCTTATACAAAAGGGTAAAATATAAACGAAACATAAATGCCAGGAACGGATACAGAAAAAGGCTGGGTGTGTCCCAGTAAGAGATAGGTGTCCTTTGTGCATCTGGTGGTCTTTAATAAAGCCCTGGGGCGGTAGGGACTGTTTGCAGAGCAAACAATGGCCTCTGAATCCGGCTCTCCACACAGAGAGTAGAGTAAGAGATTTCATTTCTTTATGGAAGAAGCTGCAGTGGAATATGGATGAAATGAGGGGAGTTTGTGCCCATTTTGGGGTCTACCTTGTCACCCTCATCCTTTGTAGGTGTATTCCACTAAGATCAGGTTTTCAAAAGTTAAGCATATGAAAATTTAAAGGACCAGCTGCCTCACAATTTCTTTTCTATAAATTTACCTTCTCTCATTCACTTTTCCATGGACATATATTCCTAGTGGTGAGAATTTTTCATGGAAATCACCAGGGGATATTGTTGTTGTCAAAGTAAAGTTGTCGTAGCATAGACTACAGAAACAAAGTTCATAAGCACACATATGCATATAAAGGAGAGGCTTATATATAAGACTAATTGAACATTGAGAAAACATCCCAGTCCAGTCCAGTTCAAGGTCATAAGTCTGATATTAGCCTACATGTCCTATACCAATCTATAACTCCTCTTCAGACTCACAAAACACATGCAATGACACCAGGACCATCACAGGTCAGTGGGTGCAGAGTCTTGTGTATCCAGTGGCAGTAGAAGCGTCTCAGGCCTGGCAAGGGGCCTCCCTGTGGTTCCTTCAGTTCCTTCAGGGTTCAGGGTCTATCAGCATGCTGCCATGTGTCTTGGCAGTAGAGCATCTCCAAGGAGCTGAGTCATTAATCTCTCACCTCTGAGGGGGAACACCGCTGGATTTCTCAGGAGAAAGCCATGCCCACTCAAGAGATCTCATTGTCTTATCTCCAGATTGATGGGCTAGACTCCACGCCTACACCTTTAATCCTCAAACGGATAGCAGATTAGGTGACGGCCAACTCAGCAACTCTGTGTGTTTTACAGTACACCTACCCCATATGGATTTCTAGTCTGTTATTTTTTTATGGAAACAGATCATCAGGTATTTCCTCCTACAGGGACATTGATGGATGCAAACTACACAACCTTCCTGTTAATAGTCAAATATACCAAATTCTAAATCTTAGACTTTCTAAAAAGCAAAATGCCCCCTTTATTGATTGTTCCTCTAACAGATCACCACTGAGAGATTGGTCTTTGAATTCACTAGCTTGGCCTTCAATTGATTCAACTCTGTTCCATTATTCTGTCAACTTATTATCTATGTCTGATATCTTAGTATTAGTCTTCCGGTTTTCAATTTTCTGATTTTTAATGATTTCTAAATTTTCTCTGTTTGTCCTTGTAGCATTTTCTTGAATTCTTCTGAAGTTTTGTCTGTGTTCTACTTGATTTCGTCTACAGCTTTCTCTCCCACCATTGGAAGTACCGAAGTATCATTCTTTGGAATTTCTTCTGTTTTTACAACTTCCAATTTGTACATTCCAAATATGATTATTAATTTATATTTCTAGATGTTTCTCTTCATTTTGAGTCATGCCCCACCAACAAAGGAAGGTCTCAAGGGCTTTACTCCTATAGGGTATACTCCATCCATATCATTATGGTCAACTCTACTTTAAGAAGCCAGATCTCCCTCATGCATATTTTGAGTGCTTTCCTACCTGCGGGTCTTTTGTTCTGGCATTATCATTTTATATCCTTGACTAGTAACCAAAGCAGTTGATGATTTGAACTCACTCAGTGGCACCTCAGAAGCATCCAAGCTGCTATTGAAAGGTCACAGACATGAGAATCCTATGGTGCTCCTTTCTTTTCTGAAAAACATGGGACCACCAGAAATTGGAATTGACCCACTGTTAACTTTTATTGTCTTACTTTAATCCATTAGAGGTGTGTCTGGTCGAATCTTGGCTTCAAAAATGATTCCATGCCCTAATCCTCCCATCGGGTATTACAGTCATGGCTATGGTTCTTTCCATGACAAAAGGGATTTTCCAGATGTGAAGATTACTTCTCAGTTGACACAAAAGGAGGGATATTATTCTGGATTATTTGAGTGGGCCCAATTAATCACAGATGCACTAGAAAGGGGTTGGGTATTTTATGTTTGAGAAAGATTTCGATGTGTCATTGCAGGTTGAAAATTGGAGTGTGCCACAGGAGGAGAAATTTAGGTGGTCTGAAAAAACAGAGAGCAGCCCCCAACTGACAGGAAGCAAGGAAACAGGATCATCAGACAGACAGATGCAGAAGACTGGATTTTTCCAATCACACGCAGGGTTGGAAAAGTGCCTTCAGCATCAGAAACTCAGCTCAACAGGATATTTTTAGTAGAACGTGCTGAATCTAGAACCTAGCCACACTGTGCTGCTCTTCTCACCAAAAGAAAACGTGAGATCACAATGCTGCTTGACACTGCCCCCTCCCCTACTTTTTGTTCCCCAAGCAGGACCAAATGCTTTTGCTTGATTTAGTCTTGTAGTGTGGGTAAATGCTTACAAAGCAAATTAATCTTCTGTTCAATGATGTCTGCAGATTTTGTTTTGTGAGAGTGGTTGTTATCTTCTGAATTTAATAATATCCTTCCAGCTTCCTCAGTTGGGTTTCCCATTTCCCTGAACCATCATTGCTCCTTTTTCATGCCTTCTGAGCTTTGTTTTTTTGGGGCGATTACTGCCTTTTTGATCTATAAATGTTCATTGTTTAGAGGAGTACATTTCTCCCTATTGTTTGGGGAAGAGTTGTCCCTTGGGATGTTAAGTTCCAGGCTTGAAGGGTGACGAAGGGTCACAGTCTCAGGGGTTCTATTAGTGCCCATAAGACCAGTAAGTCAATTTTTTTCATGTTTTGACTTTGGTTTTCTTCCTTTCTGTCCAGGGCTTTTATTATGACCCTATTTAGAGAAATTATCAGTGATAGCCGGTCACCATCTATTTCTTCTGATCACTGAGTAGAGGAGACTAGGATTCGTGTGGTGCAATTGGACTAATTGAGTCTTTGAGTTTCTTTCTTCTTCTTTACTCCAGATGAGGACCAGCCAGTAGTATCTTAGATGTCTGCTCACAAGCTTTGAAGACCCTTAACCATTGTGTATTATTATAAGCAATTGCATTTGTAGTGATTTGTTTTACAGCAATAAAACCAATATAAAGAAATAAAAAGAGCTTTGACTCAACCCCGCCCCCCCCCCCCAACTCTGCCATTTGGAGTGGGGCTAAGTTCAGTTACTGAATCCTGTGTTTTCCTTAATTCAATACCAACGTAGTTTCATTTTTCTCTGGTCACAATCCAAGACATCTCAGCAGTGGACTTAACCTGTGCAGGCATTTATAGGCAAGCTTCTTTGATCTAGGCACTCAGCATACTATGGAGACAGACTCTTGGAATAGGTCCGATTTACAAGGGGAGAGAGGCAGTAGGAGAAGGGATTAATGAGATTTGGTGGCCCAAGTGTGCATGTGATGAACAATCCCTTGCCCGATTTTCCAATGACTAGAGTCATGTTCTCACCTGCTTAGAAGCAAAATCAAAACCAATCAAACTTGTTACTTTCGTATTAATTTTGACTCACGATGATCCCATGTGTTACAGCAGGGGTGGTCAATACATTGATTGCGATCTATTAGCCAATTGTAAGTGTAGTGTGGGTAGATCACATGACACTAACAAAAATTGACATAAGCCTATCATCAATCCTGTCACCTAATTGATAAATAGTGCAATCAGATACAATCTTCAGTGCCAAAGGCATGCACAGACAACTGTGCAGAAAAACTGACAAGCTAAGTCAAATGCTTTACAGAATTTTCTTTGTTCGAGTTGCCACATCCGTGTGCTTTCTTTTTCGGGTAGATACTGGGTTGATTCACTTGCATCAAAAAGTTGCAACACTGTTTCACCCGAACTCTTCTGGACTGGAAGATGAGATTTTGACACTACAAACTTAACCTCCAGCCGAAGTTCAGAGCACATGAACATTTCTGGAACTTACTCACAGAAAGAAAGTACTCAAGTATGAGAAAATGTGCTACCTCCTTGACTACATGATTGGGCTCTATTAATTTATGAGTCAGACTTTTCCCACTTAGCAAGATCATTAAGTTCAAGTATCATTCCACCATGACCGATGATCATTTGGAATTGTGCTTGAGGCTGACCGTCAGCAACTACTGACCAGGCTCTCATCCCTGGTTCTTCCCATTCAATGCAAGTCATTAGTGTCAGTTCAGGTAATGGCAAAAAGTGTGCAAAGTTAATTGTGCTGTGGAAGATGGACTCATGCGATTATGCAAGGTACATAAACATCACATTGTACATATAAAGAATTTTCAATGCATTTATGAATAGATGTAATAAACAAATAACAGATGTTTTGCATTTTGATAGTTGGTAGATCACTTTGACTTGATCACTTTATACGTGGTTCCCATGCTGAAAAAAGTGTGAGCACCCCAGTATTACAGAGTAGGACTACTCAGTAGGATTTTCTTGATGGTAAATCTTTGGGACCACCTCTAGGTATTTCTTTCATGGCACCTCTGAGTGACCTTGTAGTCAAGCCCACACCATTTGTTCCACTCATAAACTTTCACTTAAAGGCAAAGCATCAGGGATATCCTGATATCAGTCTAGCTGTGGGGTATTTAATTTAGCAAGGATAGCAAAATGAGATGGCTGTGAACAGCCAGCTCATCCTTGTTAGAGGAACTTGTAGCATCTGGAGATCAACAGTTCCCAGAATGATTTCGAAAATGTGTCATGTGCACTTGAGAAGAATATGTATTTTCTCCAGTCTTTTATTCTGTTTATCCTTGTGTGTGAGCTTAAGATGTTTTCCCAGAATGTTTAATGAAATAAGCCTCACAGACTTTATGACAGACATACTACATTTGGTATAAGGTAGGTTACTTGCCCTCCCACCTTTTAAGTCACAAATGCTTCCATTTTCTACAGCCTTATGCATCCTGCCTTATAAACAGACAGTTCACATGTTTGTGTGTATGGTTGTCAGTTCCACATCGTAGTGACCTTACAGGATAAAGTAGAATTCATTATGGGGTTTCCAAGATTGTCATCTTTATGTGAGCAAATCACCAAGTTTTTTTCTCCCTTGGAGCAACTGGTAGGTTCAGATCACCAACCTCTCAGCAGCTTGAATGCATCACCATTGTGTCACCAGAACACCTTCAGTTCACACAGAAACTACTTTGTATCTGTTCCCAAACATATTTGATTTTGGCAAGTCCAGGCCCAAATTCATTCAAGAAACAGTGTTAGGGAGCTCAGAAAGAGGGGATGAAGGAGGCTGTGTGATTGAGAAGGGGAATTAAGAGAGGGGGGTGGGAGGAAGAGAGGTATTGAGAGATTGATGGAATTCCTAAGTAGTGTAAAAGTTATGTCTTGGGGGCAGTTGGAACTTCTGACTGGCCTCCTACCAGTCCAGTATCAATAACCCCAGGGGATAAGGCAGCACAGGTTATTGTTCCCTATGTTCTTACCGTCCCATATGTAAGTCTAGACCCTACACACTGGACTTTTGGAAAGTGCCTATGTCTCAAAAGGATCTACATTCAGAGACCTGTGTCTCAAAAGTGAATAAGTTGTGTATGTGTGCTTATCAATGTATGTGTGCATGGCGGTTTGCTATGGAACTTGGATGACTAATAATGTATGAGTGAGTTGGACTCTCAGAGAACTTTTGATGAAACAAGATATTTCTTGAACACCTGAGTTTGTGGATTGAACGTCGAATCTTTTATCCATTTTACATGTTAAACTGTGCAAACATTCCATCTAGCTGAAGCTAAAACATTCCATCTAGGAGAAGCCCTGATAGTGCAGTGATTATTCACTGGAGTGCAATCCACATGGTCCTTCGTTCAAAACCACCAATGTTCTGTGGGAGAAGGATCAGGTATTCTATGTCCACAAACAGGCACAAACTCAGAAACATATTGGGGCAGTTCTACCCTGTCGTATAAGGTAGCTCTGAGGGGTTATTGACTTGGTGGCAGTGATTTTTTTTTTTGAGAGGAAAAGTTAAAGTGAATCTCTTCAGGACATAAAAAACCAAACACCCACCAGCCTTCCTTCAGAAAACAGGGGACAGCTTAGGTTGTGATACTAGGAAGGTAGAGGAACTTTGGCAATCTCAGGAAATTACTTTGTTACCATGTGGGCAAAGGAGCAAAGACAGATAGCGGGTCTCTGCAGCTCTATTCTAAGATTTCCTTTTTCTACATCATGAAATGATTTGACTCACCTTAAGATGGTAAGCTCAAGCTCCTAATTCTGCTTTTAAATGGACATTTGAAGTACCCAGGAACTAGGAAGAAGCCTTTGTGTCTAATTTTATAGAAAAAGGAAATGAGGCCAGAATGTGAGGTCATTGCAAATGGATGAAAGAATTGTATACGTGTGGTTTCTAAAGTGCAGTGAAGAGAGATTCCTGGGAATCACTTATGCTTAGGAGACTGAAAGAGTAATTGTGATTAGGCCCGAAGGGTGGAGGGCGACTGAGAATTTTGAACACCATATTCTGTGATCTCTGGGGCAGCAATGAAGTGCCATGAAGCTTGAGAAACTAGAACCCGTGTGTACTATGGTCAGGCAGTAGAGGTTCCCTCAACACAGTACTGTTTGCCATTCTCTCTGATGGTGGCTTTTCCACCCTTCCATGCCACCTCCTTCCACCTCTGTCTATAAAGCTAAAACCCAAACTCATTATGAGGGAGTCAATTTTGAGTCATGTGTCACAGAACAGAGCTGCCTTTACTGGCTGGAATCTTTACAGAAGCAGATCACTAGGGCCTTCCTTCTGGACCAGTTCAAACTCCCAACCTCTAGGTTAATATCAAGTGCAAACTGTTTGCACCACCAAGGGATGTCTAGATATAGTTTATTAACACACACACAAAAGCAACACATCTCATTCCTAATTGACACAAACTTAGTGAATACACCCTAAAGACAGCAACTTGCAGGGTGAGGAAGGTGAGGGGTAATGGAAGGACTGGAAACAACAAAACCAGGAGCAAGTGGGGGTGATTTTGATTCCTTACTGACTCGTGTTATTCTTGAGCCCTTAGAGAGCCTGAATAGGAGACTTCTTACTGGTAGAGTTATTGAATGAACCATTATACTATGCAAAAGAGGAGACAAAAGATGTTAGCACCATATAAAGCCAGTCCACTAAATATTAAGCAGTAAAATTAATTGGTGATCATAAACTCAACCATGAACCATGATGATACAAAGAGTTTAAATGTGACACACTCTGCCACCCCAGAAAGTTCTGGTAGTTGTGTCAGTATTTGGTTTGTTGTCATTTTATTTGCATTAAGGACAAATACTTTGAGGGTTCTGCATGCCCTTCATTTGCTGGTGAATGATTAAGGTAGCCACCACCATTGAGCACATAAGTTGGAAGATTCTATATGACTTTCCCTAATTTGGTTTCCTTTGAGGGGCCGGTGATCTATTTGGGTATATTCTCTGTGTTAGAGACTTCCGATGGATGATCTTTTTGATAACACGAGGTAGAAGCTACAGCCATATCTTGTTTGCATACAGCGGAGCATGCTGAAGTGTCTTGTTCCACACATTGCTCTAAACTTAAACTGGATAAATAGGTGAAATATGGGTCTTGTTCTGGGTTTTGGTAGGAGGGAGAAGAGTCCTTTGATCTCATCTTCTCAGGTTGAGAGTCCTTTGACTTTTGATCTTTAGGTTTCACGAACCCTGGTTTGATGTCTTTAGTTTGTATGCTAACTGGTGGCATATCTTCTGTTTGGGTACCTCTGGCCTGAAGATCTCGTTGGAGTTTATTTTGACCCTGAATTTGACCTTCTGGTAATTCTTGATCTAGGTCCAATCTGGCTTCAGTGCGCTTGTTGTGGGTGTCTTGGTATAAAGCCCTCTGTCTTAGGGCTTCTTGCTCTTGTAAATTTTGAGATCGCCAAGGTAGGGCATTCTGCTTCTCAAAATTCCATTCTTTGGCTGTCCAGTCTTTGTTTCTCCAGCCTTGACTTATCCAGTCTTGGGATTCACGGGGTTGTAATTTCCAATTTTTCTTTGTTTGAGCTTTCTTTTCTTTAGCATCTTCAGGTTTTGGCCTTGGAGCTTGTTCCTGATCAGTCTGTTGATGCTTATCTTGTACCTTTGGGGGTTGCTGAGTTTCACCTTTCCCTCTTTGAGATTGATTCCTTAGGAGCTGCTCCTTTTGGCCCTGCTGGTCTTCAGCTCCTTTTTGATCTATGACTTGCAAATTTGAGGATTGCTTCCTTGGGGATTGCCAGTTTCCATCTATGGATTTGCACTTTGGGAATATCCAGTTTCTGATTTGCTGTTCTATACACTTCCGCCTTGGAGATTCCTGACTTTGGCTTTCCTGGCCGACAGACTTCCGCCTTAGAGATTTCTGGTCTGAGCTTTGGCTATGTCGGGATGTTATGGGGGAGTGGTAACTTTTAGTTTGTTTTATAATGGAATCTCTTGCTTTTGAGTGTCTCTTAACATGGAGATCAATTTCCCATTGTTGGGTCTGTAACAGGACTTCCGATCTAATATCTTGATATAGCAAGTTTTGAAATTGCTTATCTATGGACTGTGAAGCACTGGCTATTTGGGTTTGTGATAAAATCTCTTTGGATGCTGTATTTTGATCTAGTGTGTCTTGGGTTGTGAATTTTTCAGTTGATATGTCATGGAGCACTGTGCTTTGGGATGCCAGAAAGTTTTGAGATGGTGTGTCTTGGAAAAGCAAAATTTGTGCTGTAGGGACAAGGGGTCCTTCAATTGTTGAGATCTGGAGTCCTGAGATTTTGTGTGCCAAGGCATGGGATGGCAAGTCTTGGGAAGACAACACTTGTGCTGTAGGAACAAGAGATCCTTCAACTACCTGCGATTGAGCTTCTTGGATTTGAATTGGTAAAGGATGGGATGGCAAGTCTTGGAAAAACACAGCTTGAGATGAGCAAACAAGGGGACATTCACTTAGCCTTGCTTGGGTGTCTTGAATTCGAACTGTCAGGGACTCAGCTGGCTCATCTTGGTTAAACAAAACTTCCGTTGTTGCAACAAGTGGCCCTTTAATTATCAGGGGTCGGGATTCTATTGCTAGAGATGACTGGGCATGTGATGGCATCTCTTGGGAAGGTAAAGATTGCAATTTTTGCAAACGGGACTCTGCTGAGAGGGTTGAAAAAACTGGGAGTGGCAATGTTTGGGCCTCGAGCAATTGGATTTGCCTTGGAGGGGCTGGTACCAGAGTAGATGGCAGACCTTCAGCTTTCTCTGGTTGAACATTTTCTGCAGGCTTTTTCCCAGGCCTCTTTTCCTGGTGTTCAGCTGCTACAGGTGATTGCGGACTTCCTGTGACTCTTAACCTGAAGAAAGTATATCCTCCAAAGAAAAAAGCATTTGTGTTTGTTGTTCTATCATCAGTAGAAGGTTCTTCCAGCTCAAATTCTATTCTAGCATTTGCTCTTGAGGCAGGTTTTTCAATATCTTCAGTAGTATCAGAAGGCAAGAAAAACACAATCTACAAAACCAAGAAAGGGAGAGGAATGATTAATACATCAAAATCATCTTTGGTATTCTTTTCTTCTTGTATTCCTAACTTATTCTTCATCTCTGTCTTTAATAAGTAGGAAATAGAATCTAGACTAGGAAATAAGAAATAACCATTTCTTCTGCTCTTACCACCAACATATTGATTTTATTTTATTGGTTATCTGTCATCTTTTATTTTCTAAAATATTCAGTGTTAGTTGTCGTTAGTAGGTACTGTTAAGTGGGTTCCAACCCATAGCGGCCCTATGTCTAACAGAACAAAACATTGCACAGTTCTGCACCATACTCATAATTGTTATATGGGGGCCCATGTTACAGCCATGGTGACAGTCTATCTTGTCAAAGGCCTTCTTCTTTATTGCTGCCCCTTTACATCACCAAACATCCTTTTTCAACTGAGACACAGATAGAGAAATGTAAATATTATTTTTTGAAATATTTCTTCCATGCTTAATATTATACAAATTTTAAGATATTTTAAAACAACCATTTAAAATTCATATATTTAGAGTTAATCAGTTTATTTATCAAAGATGAGATAGATAAGTTTGATGGTAGGTGGCAAAGGTAATTAGATGAATAGCTGATTATCTTTTATGGACAGATCAACAAATAGATAGCAATACAATTCAGCAAATATTATTTTAAAAATAGACACTACATTTCCCCTTTTAAACAGTTTTAATAGCACTTCAAACACGTATTATACGATTCAATAGTTCAATAACATCAAGAAGAGGTGCACAATCATCACCACAATCAATTTAGAACATTTTCTTCTTTCTTGTATTCACTGTTATTAGTATACTTTTTTTTATTGAGGGGGCATCACTGCCCTCTGGTGGCAGTGGGAGGCCCAGCTTTGCTCCTGGAGAGCTGCTGCTTGATTTGAACCGCCAAGCCAGTGGGCCTCAGTCCTGCACTCAACCACTATGCCATCGGAGCTCAGCCCATTAGTATACTTTTAAAAAAATTGTGACAAAAATGTGTACAACAAAAATTTCTCCAGTTCAACAACTTTTATATGTATAATTCAGTGCCATTAATTGTAATCTTTGTGTTGTGCAATCATTATTGACATCCTTTTCCAAATTCTTGTATTGCAATTAACATAAACTCAACACCCCCTCCCCGCAAGGAAAAACACGTTTTCTTTCACCCATGGAAATCATTGGTGAACTTTAGCTTCTTTTATTTTTTTAATAGTTTTCTTGATGTAAAATTCACATATCACACACTTCCAAAGTTGAGTCTCTGTTTAAAAGAAAAAAATATATATATCTCATTCAATCATTTCTAATGCTCTCTCCCCATGGTTTTAAGTATTTTATGGAGACGTAGATGATGACATAAATTCCGAGACAGTCAAGAATAAATTCACAGAAGAGGTGACCTTGGACCTTTTTTTCATGAATTTTCTTCATGAATTCAGTATTTTTAGGCAGAAAAAGTAATATGAAGCAAGGAGTCAAAATAAAGGTAGCAGAAATAGTAAAAGCAGTAAATGTGAAAACTATAATCACGAATTCAGGTGACATTGCACTGGTCAAATCTGCTACAAAAAGCTTGTTTAACTTCTATAATGCAACAATATCATTTTTATGACTGACTCAAGTCTGTTGCTTCATAGTTATGCAATGCTGGACAATGAAAAAAGACAAGAACATTGATGGTTTTGAATTGCGGTGCTGGTGAAGAAAGAAAATGAAATATACTGGGCTGTCAGAAGAATGAATAAATCAGCCTGAGAAGAAACACAACCATACCCTTTAGACTTCCATCTCATTCCCTTTGGACATTTTTTTTCTGGAGTGCCTAAGGTGCATAACATAAAGGAGTTCACTACACTTTAAACAAACCAGGCTCGAACAACTGAATAGGACCTTGTGTGTGGGGCATGGACTTGTAACCCTAACTTACCCTTTCCCCAAAGCTTGACTCCATATACATCCTAAACAAGTACACTCACTGCCATTGACTTGATGCTGACTTATAGCAGAGGGTAGACTCATCCCCAAGAGTTTCTCAGACCGTGACTCTTCACCAGAGTTGACAGTCCTCTCTTTCTCCCAAGGGGTGGTTGGTGGTTTTGAAATGCTAACTTTTCAGAGAAGAGTCCAGTGCATAACCACTATGCCACAAGGGTCATAGCGACAATAAAAATGTTAAGTCTATCAAACTACGAGAAGACAATACTTTGGAGAATTCTAATGACCTTGACATTGGCAAAACTTTGTCAAAAATGATAATTCATAAAATGAAAAAATACATAAATTGTACTTCACCAAAATTAAAAACCTCTTTGAAGTAAACCATTAAGAAAATAGGTAGGCATTTTATGCACTGGAAAAATATCAGCATTACTTATATCTGAAAAAAAGACATGTTAAGAATCATTTAGTTTCTTGCAACCCAATCACAAGAAGATAAAAAATCCAATAAAATTGATTAGCAATTTCAGACATCGCAAAAAAGATATGCATATGGACAATAAACACATAGCAATATTCTCATTATTGCTTGTTAAAAGAAGGATGCAAAGTAGAACTGAATGAAATACCACTACATACTCACTGCAGTGGATGAATTATTAATACAAGAGGTAATTAATTCCAAGACTTGATGAAAATATTGAAGCAACTGGAATTTTCACATGTTGTTAAGGAGAATGCAAAACAGTACAGTCACTTTGGAAAGCTGATTGCTTTTTAATAACCAGTTAAAGATACACTTAAAAAATAAGGTCTAGCAATTGGATTCTAAATATTACAGTCCCAGAGAAATGAAAACACACATTCACAAAAGACTTATACTGAAAATATCCATAGCAGCTTTATTGGTAATAGAATTATAACAAACCAAGTGCCCAATAGAAGTGAGTGGGCATGCAACTGGTAGTTAGGATTAGTACCATCAAGTTGGCTCAGATCCATAGTGACCTTACGTACAACAGAAGGAAGCACTGCCTGGTCCTGTACCAGAGCCTCATAATTTGTGGTGTACCCATAAAAAGGAAGGTATTTGAAAGCTACAAAGAGTGAATTATTAATGTACTTATTACCAGGATTTAGTCTAAAGGAAGTTCTTCTTAGTGAACCAAGGCAGACATAGAAGAGGACTTATGATTGTCATGCATATGAAGTTCCTGTAGGTCAAAACTTAAGTAGGGTGACAGATGACATTGAATGTGAAAGGGTTTAAAGGAACTGTTTGATACCTTGCTGTAACTTGGCTGTGATATAACCAAGAAGGCATATACAATTAGTCAAATCTTACTGCACTGTGAACATAAAATGGGAGAACTTTCTCTTCTTTTTAAGTTAAACTTCAATAAAGTTATCTATTTATACCAAAGAACCCATGTGGTATAATGGTTAATCACTTAGTTGATAATCAAACGGTTGGTGGTTTAAATCTACCTGCTGTTTTATAGGAGGAAAGGTCTGGAGATCTGTTCACATAAACATGGTTGCCTAGAAAACCCAATGGGGTTGTTCTATTCTGTCATAAAGAGCTTCTAAGACTAGAGTCAAGACCAACTTGAAGACATGCACACATAGACCATAACACATTTATGTTTCATTTTAAAATAGGGGAAAGGATCCTGGAACTCTTATTGTATATTAGAGAAGTCATGCAACTTCTCTGGGACTGAGTTAGGGAGCTCTGGTGACCCTTCTCAGTAAGCATTGGACTATTAATCACAGAGTGGGTAGATCAAAACCACCAGGTACTCCTTGTGAGCACATGGAGGCCATGCACTCTAATAAAAGTGTATAATCTCTAGAAACCTACATAGGTTTGTTATAAACCAGAATGGACTCAAGAGCAGTGGGTGGGGTCTTGTTTTTTGCCAAATGTTGAATAGAGTTTTATTAACTTTGTAACATTTTATCAAACACTGTATTTTATGAAATTTATGAAGTTTTGCTCTACTCCTTGTCTGTTAGTTTATCGTACTGTGGTGCAGGCTGCCATGTTGCTGGGGGCTACGTCATCAGGATTACAAATGCCAGTAGAGCCAGGGGAGCAGGTTTCAGCAGAGCTTCCTGATTAAGACAGACTACAGTGAAGGAATGCCTTGTGCACTTCTGAGTCATCAGCCACTTATACGCTGCAGCCTAACATTGTCAGAGATCATACCAGACTTCAAGTCAGAAGGCACTAGAGCTGTCTTCTCAAAGCCGTCTATCTTAATGACATAGATGAAGCAGAGTCTTCAGGACCTCCATTTGCTGATGGGCATGACTCAAATTAGGAAGGAACTGTCTGTCAGCACCAGGTAATCAGAATGTGGAATGTAGGAAATGTAAATCTAGCAAAATTGAAGGTCATCAGTAATGCAAAATATGGCTTTGCTGAAGGTCATTCAACAACAGTTGCAGCAGCATATAAGACAGGATTAGCAAGATGGATGATCCTAGGTATTAGAGATCTGAAATGGACTGGCAGTTACCATTTAAAATCAGATAATTAGATAGTTTACTATTCCAGGAACAACAAATTCAATTGAAAGGGTGCACATTCATCATTAAGAAGACATTTTAAACTTGGGACTGAGCCCCAGTGGCGTAATGGTTGTGCGCAGGACTGCGGCCCACTGGGACGGAGGTTCAATTCCAGCAGTGGGGCTCGGCCTCCTACTCCCACCACCGGAGAGCAGTAATGCCCCCCCAAAAACAAAAAACAAAACAAAAGACATTTTAAACTCTTAGGTTGAACAACAATATTCTTTGTGATAGGATACTATCTATACACATGCAAACAAAATCAGCTAATATATCGTATATACTCAAGTATAAGCCAACCCAAATATCAACCGAGGCACTTAATTTTACCACAAAAACTGCATTAAAGATTTGCTAAAAAACTCGATTCATACACAAGTATATATGGTAAACATTATTCAAATTTATGCTCCAACCACTAGCGTAGTGACAAAGAAACTGAAGAATTATACCAAGGACTTCAGTCAGAAATTGATGAAACAAACAATCCAGAGGCATTGATAATTGCTGGTAATTGGAATTCAGAAGTTGGAAACAGAGTAAGGGGCAGTAGTAAAATATGGACTTGGTAATAGAAATGAGATTGAAGATCACATGATAGAATTTTGCAAAACCAAAGGCTTGTTCATATCAAATATCTTTTTTCAACAACATGAAAGTCTATACACATGGACTTCCACAAACAAAATTAATAGAAATCAAATTGACTACATCTGCAGGAAGATATAACGGAGAAGCTTAATATCAACAATTAAAACCTGACTAGGTAACTGTGGAAGAGACCATCAATTAACTCATATGTAAGATTAGGATAAAACTGAATAGAGTTAAAACCAGCCCACAGGGACCAAAATATGCCCTTGAGTTTATCCCAACTGAATTTCAAGAACATCTCAAGAACAGATTTGACTCCCAGAACACTCATGACAGAAGACTTCATGAGCTGTGGGCAGACATCAAGACTATTCTTCCAGGTAGACTACAGAAACAAAGTCATAGACACTCATATGTGCAGAAGAAAGATCTTTATATACCAGAACAATTGAATATTGAGAAAATAGCACAGCCCAGTCTAGATCAAGTCCATAAGTCCCAATATTAGCCAGTATGTCTGATACCGATCTTTAAGTTCCTCTTCAGAATTACTAAACACCTACAATGATGCCAAATACAGCAAGATCACAAGCCAGTGGGTGGAAAGTCTTGTGGTAGAAGCATCTTAGTGCTAGGATGGATCTCCATGGGACTCCTCTGGCTCTGGGCTCTGGATGCATGAGTGTAGCTCCATAAGGCTCATCATCAGTAATGTCTCACACAGAGAATAAGTGTGTGTCCCATCTGCAGCAAACCATTTATCTCTTCAGTGCCTCTAAATTAGGTCTTCAGTGCCTCTAAATGAGGTCATCAAGCTGCAACCTGATTGACAGGCTAAACTCTACCCCTTCACTCTTCAGTCTCACATTGACAACTGATGATGTAACTACCACAACCATTATTCATTAAGAAAGAAGGTCATTAAAAGAGAGGAAAGAAAGAAAAGATCAAAGTGGATGTCAGAGGAGACTCTGAAACTGCTATTCATTATAGAGTAGCTAACGCAAATTAAAAAAAAAAAAAAGATGAAGTCAAACAGCTGAATAGAAAATCCAAAGAGCAGCTTGAGAAGACAAAAGCCAAATACTCTAATAAAATGCACAAGGACCTAGAATTAGGAAGTCCAAAGGGAAGAACATGTTCAGCATATTTGAAACTGAATGCATTTAAGGAAAAATTCAAACCCAGAATTGTTATTTTGAAAGACTCTAAAGGCAAACTATTCAAGAGATACATATTTGTATACTTTCTAAAGGAAGGTAATCCAACAGTAAGGAAGTTACTGAACAACATCATTAATAGCACATGCAAGTAAAATTTTGCCAAAGACCACTCAACAACATTGCAGGAATATATAGAAAGGAAGTGTACAGATCCTTAAGACAGATTCATAAGGGGACATGGAACAAGGTATTTCATTGCTGATGTCTGGTGGATCTTGCCTGAAAGGCACTCATGGATCATAACAAACTATGGCTAGCAATGAGAAGAGTGGGGATTTCTGAGCCTTTCATTGTGCTGATGCAGAAACCAGTGCAAGGATCAAGAGGTAATTAATAGAAGGGGATACGGCCTGCTTTAAAATCAGGAAGAATATGGATCAGGGTTGTATCCAGTGGTGGGATTCAGCCAGTTCGCACTGGTTTAGTAGAACTGATTCCTAATTTTTTTTTTGCTGATTGAATGAACTGATTTTTAAAATGGCTTTCGTAATAAGGGTTCTTTCTAAGTTGGGCACCTGAGTAGCACCCAATATGGAAATCTTGAATTTGCATTCCTTACTTCCCTTAAACATTCGTCTGCACAACAGCATATTCTAGGTGCCCATTTTGATCCACTTTCAAGTTGTTCTAGTTGGTAATGTTTTATTTTCAGCTGAGGTTGCTCTCTTCTGTTGCTCCTTTTAGCTTTTTTGGACTCTTATTAACAGCTTGTGATAAGCAAGTGACATAGCCTTGCACCTTGAAGCATCTTCTGAGGAAAATTGAGGATCGCAATCTTCCATATGGACTTCCTTGTAACATAAAGGAAACCCAAATCCTCACAACTTGACCAGTGAGCCGCTCCATGCAAAATGGAGCAAATATTGAAGGTGCCAAAGATTTAATCTTGCTTGAAACCATCATGATGCTCATGGAAGCAGCAGTCAAGAAGTAAATTGGCAGACGGCGTTGGGTGCATTTGTGGCACCAAACCTCTTTTAAGTGTTGAAGGGCAAAAATACAACGCACAGGATTAAAGTAGGCGTGAACCTAGACATAGTATTTTCAATCTTTGCATACACATCTGAAAGTTGGACATTGAATAAGAAAGACCAAAGAAAAAATTGATGCTCCGAGTTATGGCACTGATGAAGAATATTGAAAGTATTATGAATTGCCTAAAGAACACACAAACCTGTCTTTGAGGAAGTACAGCCACACTACTCCTTAGAGCAAGGATAGCGAGACTCCATCTCATGTACTTGGGATATGTTATCATGAGAGATCCCAATTCCTAGGAGAGGACATCATGCTTGGTAAAGTAGAAGGGCAGTGATAAAGAGGAAGACTGTTGACTATCTGAATTGATACTGTGACTGCAGCAACAGGCTTAAACTTCCCAACCATTGTGAGTCTGGCTCAGAACTGAGAAATGTTTGGTTCTGTCGTACATAGGGTCTTTGTGTGTTGGAACAACTGCTTGGCACCCAACAACAGCAACACTTTATTAAAATTAAGTGCAACCAAGCTAAATTGTTAGAATAGTGACTGGCATACTAAATATTCAGCAAATGTTAGCTATAACTATTCATCAGTGTACATTGATTGTTCATCACTGTTGGTGGTTCTTTTTACTCTTTTTCTCAGGAAATTTCCCCGTACACTCTGATGACACAGGTCAAAGTTCCCGTGACACAATACCTTGGCTTCTTATTAAGTCTGGTGTTGTCATTCATTTTCCCTGATAGATTAAGAGCTAGGCTAGCACCATTGACTAGGAATGACATACAAAGTGAGAAATGGAAGTATAATGGTCACTTTAAACTTTCCCCTCCCTCATCTTCCTAAAGTCAGAGGTTTCCGTTCATTGATAGGCCAGAGGTCACTGTAAGTATCCCAAAGGCAAGCCATTGTCATATCAACATTTAACTCACCCTATGTGATCTTGCACAACACTTGTTTCTCAAGGTTAGGATGGTTATAGAGATGCTGAGCTCTGCTATGCTGGCAATCAGTATGATTGACAGGATTCCCTGTGAATAATGAAGGGAAAAAGTAGTATTTGGTGAGAAAGTTGCATCAACTTAAAGATATGTCCTAAAGTCCCCTTATACTAAATATGGAGAGACTCTAGATCAGCAGTCTTCAACCTGTGGGCTGCCACCCCTTTGGGAGATCCAACGACCCTTTTATAGGGGTCATCCAGTTCATAACAGTAGAAAAATTACGGTTATGAAATAGCAATGAAGACAAATTTGTGGTTTTGGGTGGGGGTCACCACAACATGAGGAACTGTATTAGAGGGTCATGAAACTAGGAAGGCCGAGAATTGCTGCTCTAATGCTTCTGTATCTATCAGAGGTGCATATTTTGCCTCCTCTACTTATAGGATACATCAGGGAAAACAAACTCCAACCCATTTAAGGTCCAGGAAATTATTCCAATTTACGACTTAGAGTAGTAAAGCATAAAGGATTCAAAGTACTTAACTCTAGTCAATTGTTGCCATGCAGGGATGGTCTTTCCCTTCTCCCTCCTTTTTTCTTTCTTAGCTTTAAGTATTTTTTTTTGGGGGGGGCGGAATCACTTCCCTGGTGGGAATAGGAAGCCCAGCCTTGCTCTTGGAGAACTGCTGCTGGATTTGAACTGCCAACCCTGTGGGCCGTAGTCCCACATACAACCACTATGCCACTGGGGCTATATTTCTTAAATGAGGATATTTCCAATTAGCTAATCATGTGTGAGACAAATATAAATATCTGCAGACTGATTGTCTTTTCCCTCCTCACATTCTGAATTAGGACACTGTTTAACATCAGGCTATTACAAGGTGTTCAAATAGTTTAATCTCCTTAGCAGGAAGAATGGAGTACAACTTTCTGGTTAAATGTGACCTTAGACATGTGAAAGACTTTCTGAAATTCCATTTCTCTAACTGTACTTTAAGAATTATCACTAACATAGATTTTCTGGGTACACTGTATGGGTTTAAAAGCATAGCATCAGTTCTGGCAATGAGACATATATATGGTTTCCCTCCTCATATTGATGTTAATGAGGCTTCAGCTATCTGGTGACTCTGTCTTTGTAACACATCCCTAAAATATGGCTATTCCCCACTCATTGGTTAAAGGGAATTGTGCAAAGTGCTGACTCGATGCAATTGATTGGCTTCACCATTGAACAAGGCAGAGCTGGTCCTGAAATTTGTGGAGCTTATGTCATAGTAAAGGGGACAGAGAGCAATATATGATTAGATAAATATTAAACTGTGGCGATTGCTCTGAAGAGATATTAGGAGTCATACAGAACTATGGGAAACTAACACCGAAGGAAATATGACCAGGATTGTATTCCTTAACTTATAACAGGGAGTCTGGAAAGCTAAATTTGAGATAAAGTCCAAGCACATTGCCCTACTTTTAATGTCATTCGCACAGATTCTCCCCTAAAAGCTATGCTGCCTTAAAGTGAGCACATGGCTTATTCTGTCTCTCTGTAGAGACAGATGTTTTCTGATTGCACCCATGCCCCCCTCTTGCCTTCTCCCTGTGCAGATGTTGGGTTTCCTCACCTGTGAGCTTATTGACTTTACTATGTTTACCACCCATTTTGTAAAATATGTAACTCCTGAATATGCATGCCTAATTACTGTCTATAAAAGCCCCCAAACAATAAAGATCATCTCTCCTCCAGTCCTCCTTCCCTCTCCTTCCTCTCATCTCCTTCCACCCCTCCACGTGGACCACCAAGAGCGACTGCAGTCAGGAGGCTACCATGAAGTGTATCTGACTCCTTTATTTGACTCTCTCTCCTACCTCTCATTCTCTATGACTTTACTATATTCTTTTTTTTTAAATTTTTTTATTTTTGGTTTTTGGGGACTATATTCTTTATATATTATAGCTATACAATGACACCTCCTGGGCTTGTGATGATTTGTTAAGGGCCGGCTCCCCTGACTGTAAGGCAGATCTGACCATGCCTGCATGAAGGAGGGAAGAATTGTGGTCAGAAAGAACATTTTTAAAGAAGCCAAGACAGACCTGAAAGTACAGGAGGAATTAGTTAGAAGAGTAGAAAAGGATGGGCACTGGTCTATGGAGTATTCTAAGAAGCAAGCAGCTGGCCTTATGATCTTGAGGCAGAGGGTAGCTCATATCCTAAGGAATTCCAGGATGTGACTGTAGTAGGGAGCAAGAGACATAACAGCCTGGGATAAGGCTGAGACAGAGATGCTATAAGGTCCTGTAAGCCGTGTAAGATTTGGACCCATGATGATATCTCACGGAAACCACTGAGTACTGTGCTCAGATTTATGTTTTAAACATCATGTGCTCTGGCTTCAGTACAGACAATAGGTTAGTTCTTTGAGAAAAAAGGGTTATCATTATATGCCATCTAGTTGGTTCTGAACCAAAGTGACTCTCATGCACAACAGAAGGAAACACTTCTCAATTGTTCTTATGCTTGAACCCATTCTTGTACTCACTGTTCTAATATATCTTATAAGGGACTGTCCTCATTCTCTCTCTCTCTCTCTCTCTCTCTCTCTCTCTCTCTCTCTCCCCTCCCCCCTCTATCCAGGGACTGGTATCTACTGAAAATATGTCCAAAGTATGTAAGAAGAGGACTCGCCATCCCTGCATCTGAACTTCTTTCTTCCAACTCAGATTGGTTTGTCTTTGTAGCAGTCCTTGGTACTTTCAATATTCTTCTCTAGTACAATTCATATGCACCAATTCTTCTATGTTTTCCATACTCAACGTCCAATTTTCACATGCATATGATACAATGAAGAATATCATGCCTTTGGTCAGCTGCACTTTAGGTCTCAAAGTAACATCCTTCTCTTCCAATACTCTTAGGAGGTCTTGTGCAACAGATTTTGCCTAATGCAATATGCCTTTGATCTCCTGACCATTTGCTTCCAGGACTGTTGATTGTGGCTCCATGTAAGGCAAAGTCCCTGACAACTTCAACCTTTTCTCCATTTATCATAATGTGACCTATTGGTCCAGTTAAGAGTATTTTGATCTTTCTTACATTGAGTTGTAATCTATTCTGAAGGCGACAATCCATGATGTTCATCAGCAAGTGCTTCAAACCCTCCTCACATGTCCTCTGCATACCACAGGTTGTTAATAAGCTTTCCTCCAATAGTGATATAATCCAGCTTCTTTGATTATGAGCTCAGTATATAGATTGAACACGTATGGTGAAAGGATAGGATCCTGAAGCACACTGTGTTAGTCCGGGTAGACTGGAGAAACAAATTCATAAACATGCATATGTTTATAAGGGAGAGGTTTATATAAAGAGGAATTGAACAATGAGAAAGCATCCCAACCCAGCCCAGTCCAAGCCCACAAGTCTTATATTAGCCCATAGGTCCGATACCAGTCTATAAAGTCTTCAGACTCATGAAACACATGCAATGATGCCTTGCACAGGGTGATCACAAGCCAGTGGGTAGAAAGTCTTTGGATCCAGCGGTCTTGTAAGCATCTCGGCACTGGCAGGAGTCTCCACGTGGCTTCTCTAGGTCCAGGTTACTGGCCACATAAGGGTAGGCCTATGTGGCTTCTCATCAAGGATGTCTCGCAGGAAGCCTACCTTGTCAGTGAAGTCTCTCAGGCAGTGAGTGTTGTCAGTAGAAAGTCTCCTAGGAAGGGAACTGAGAGAGGTAGTGTCTCTGCCTCCAAGAAGGAATTTCCAGATTTCCCAGAGTTCTCAGAGGAGAAGGCCATACCCATGCAGAGGTCTCATTGGCTATATCCAGATTGAGCTAGGCTAGACTCCACCCCTACACTCTTACTCCTCAAAGTGACACCAGATTACATGACTTCCACACACACCTTTCCTGATTTTAAACCACGTAGTGTTTCCTTGTTTTGTTCTCACAACTCTCTCTAACTCTAACCCCAGGTTAGAGTTCCAAATGAGCACAATGATCTGTTCCGGAATTCCCACTCTCAAGGTTATCTACAATAGATTATGGTCCACACATAGTCAATGAAACACAAGAAAACATCATTCCTGTATTCTCTGCTATGAGCCCAGATCCATCTGACATCAGCAATGATATCTATCCCTTGTTTCTTGTCCTCTTCTGATTCTGGCCTGGACTTCTGGCAGCTTCCTATCAATGTACTACTGCAATGATTGTTTAGTGATCTTCACGACCGTTTTACTTGTGTGTAAGACCAATCATATCCTTTTATAGCTGGAGCATTCTGTCCGGTCACCTTTCTGTGGAACAGGCACACACACAGATCTCTTCCATTGAGTTGACTATCTTCCACATTTCTTGCCCTAGGTGAGTGAATGTGTCCAGTGCTTCTTCACCTTTCTGAAACATTTCAATGGGTATTCCATCAATTCCTAGAGATGTGTTTTTGGCTAATGCATTCAATGAAGCTTGAACTCTTCCTTTAGCATCATAGGTTCTTACTCACATGCTACCTCCTGACGTGCTAGACTGTGGACTCGTTCTTTTTGGGACAGTGAATCTATGTATTCTTTCCATCTTGTATCAGGCAATATTTTACCTATCTAATCTTTCAAAATAGCATTCCAAGGCTTGCATTTTGTCTTGAGTTCTTCCAATTTAAAAATGCTGAGTGTGTTCCTTCCTTTAGCTTGTCTAATTCCAGGTCCTTTCACATTTTGCTATAACATTTGCCTTTGTCTTCTCAAGGTGCTCGTTGAGATTTTCTATTCAGCTGCCTGATTTCATCCTTTCTGCCCTTCGCTTTACCTATTTTACAGCTAATAGCAAGTATCAGTTTCTTCTGACATCCACTTCGATCTTCTTCTTTTCTGTCTTGTTAGTAACCTTTTGCTTTCTTCATGGATGATGGTCTAGATATCCTCCCACAGTGTCTCTGGTCCTCTGTCATGAGTGTTCCATGAGTCACATCTGTTCTTGAGATGCTCCTGAAACTCAAGTGGGATAGACTCGAGGTCATATTGTGACTCTTGTGGATTTGTTTTTATTTTCTTCAGCTTTATCCTGAACTTACATGTATGCACTTGATAGTCTGTTCCACAGTGGACTGTTCCTGAACTTTTCTGTCGCATCTTCCTTCAGATAGAGTCAATTTCATTTCTGTGTATTCCATTTGGGAAAGTTCATGTGTATAGTCACCTTTTGTGTTTTGAAAAAATATATTTGCTGTGAACAATTTGTGGGTTTTCAAAAAAAAATCTATCATGCTATCTCCAGCCTCATTTCTATCACCAAGGGCATGTTTTCTAATAACTGTTCCTTCCTCTTTCTTTCCAACTTTTGCATTCCAACCACTAATAATTACATCCTGAATGTAAATTTGGTCAATTTGTGACTGAAATTGTTGGTAGAATCTTTCAATTTCTTTATCACTAAATTTTGTGTTTGGTATATAAAATTGAATAACAATCATATTGATGGGATATTCTTGAAGGCAAATAAATATAATCCGACCATAAATAGTTTTATACTTCATAATGACTTTAGTCTGATGTTTGCTTATAATGTGCCACATCATTACTCTTGATATGTTATTCCAGACATAGTAAATAATATGATTTTCTGATTCAAAATGGCTAATACCAGTTCATTTCTGCTCACTACCACCTCAGATATCAATCTTTATGCATCCATTTCATTTTTGATGACTTCCAATTTTCCTAAATTCATACTTCCTACATTCTAAGTTTCAATCTAAGTAGAATATATTTGCAGCTGTTTCTCTTTACTTTGTATCATGCTTCATCAGCAAATGAAGATCCCAAAGGCTTTACCTGACTCATGTCACAATAGTTGACTCCCCTCCAAGAAATCAGCTCCTTTTCAGACACATTTTGAGTGTCCTTACACCTGAGGGGCCCAACTGCCAGCAGTATCTCTGAGAATTTCCTGCTTCCTTTGTTTATGCTTTCAGTATTTGACAATCCTTCAAAATTATGCATGAGATGTTCAGTGACTTCTTTGTCCAAAGTGGGAAGCCAAGTCCTTCCTTGTTGTCTCCTCTTAGTCTGTAAGTTCCACTGAAACCTGTTTACTTTGGGTGATCCTGTTGACTTTTGAAATTCAAGTGACCTAGTCTCCAGCATCACAGCAACATGCAAGCCACCACAGTATCACAAAATGACAGATAAGTGTTAGGAGACAAAAGTGAGTTCAAGAGATATCTAAAGCTCATTCTTCTGAAAACATTAGGGTCTTTTCTATGACTTCTGCGTTATGACAGAGAATCATGACAATATACAAGTTAAGTCTAGGAACATATTATCTGACTTTGTGTGCAGATATCTTATCCTACAACATCCATGGCATGAAACAACTAACAGAGTTTACATGTATCTGGAGATAAAAACCCTTTCTTTCTACTAATTTCATTGTGAGTTAAAAATTATATTGCTGCATCAATCTCTTATATCATGTACAGCTAGGACAGAATTCTGTCCTTAATAATAGCTTTTGGTTTCCTTTTTTAAAAAAATATCATTAGGGAGGCGTAACAATCTCATAACAATCTCTCTCTCTCTCTCTCTCTCTCTCTATATATATATATATATATATATATATACCCATTGTGTCAAGCACATTTGTACATTTGTTGCCATCATCATTCTCAAAACATTTGCTGTCTGCTTGCACCTCTGATATCAGCTCCTCATTTCCCCCTGCCCTCATTCACCTCCCCTCCCTCCCCTTTGATTATTTATAAATTATTATTATTTTGTCAGGTCTTACACTGTCTGTTGTTTCCCTTCACCCGTTTGTCTGTTGGACTCTGGTTTTGTCAATTATCAACAATTCTGGGATTTTTCTCAGAACACAAGGAGGGTCTCAAGGTCAACTTCAGTGTGGTAGTTAGATAATTTCATGCCAACTCAGAGATATATAAATGTATGAAGGTACTACTCATCCAGCCAATCAAGTCACAGTCTGATGATATCTCTTTGTGAATGTAGCCTTCGCAAAAGGAGTGCCCGAGGAACCTCCCCTTCTTTCTCTTCCAGAGCCCTATAGTGCATCTACCGTCATTGGATCCACAAGACTCTGCGCCCACCAAGCTGTAATATTCCTGCATTCTGCATCATTGCTTGTGACTGCAAGAAGGAACTTATGAACTAGTATCAGACTTAGGGACTTGAGTTGGACTGGGGTGGGATATTTTCTTGATATAAAATTGCTTCTTACTATAAAGATTTTTGTTACACATATGTGTGTATCACTGGATTTGTTTCTCTAGTCAACCTGGACTAACACATTAAGTGGCTAGGGAATTAGATAAAATCACATAGTTGGTACTTGACAATCTTTTTGCTTTTTCTTCTATTTAAAGGAGATAAAATTCCAGATTCTTCATAATTTCCATCCAAATAGACTTGTCATCAGAATCTCAGATGCAATTTTCAATTTGCAATTGGTAGAAATGGAATAAAACTCAGGATTTATTTCAGGGAGCAAAAGGGAAAGGACTCTTGGAGTTACTTACATGCTTAGAAGTAATTCAGGATGATATGCAGGCAAGTATTTCAGGTTATACCTGTAATTGTATTTCCTGGTATAGAGCAGAGTTTATCTGTTTTAATTAATAAAATGACTAATGTCCTAAAATTCTTAAAGTAGTTTACTCCATTCAAGTGGCTTAAACACATCACACTATATATTTACTTTTTCATTCTGTTGCTAATCCATGCTGAAAAGATCATATTCAATCCATCGACATCAGTGATAACAGTAATTATTACTCCTAGTCATTATTATAGAGATAGCCCCTGTTGACATTTTGTTTTTTGGGGCATCACTGCCCTCTGGTGGTGGGAGTAGGAGGCCCAGCCTTTGCTCTTGTGGAGCCACTGCTGGAATTGAACCACCGTCCCAGTGGGCTGCAGTCCCACGCACAACCACTACGCCACCGGAGCTCAGCACCCCTTCTCCCCCCCTCCCCCCTCCCCCCATTGACATTTTATCCTGTGTTGGGTCCTGTTCTTATTTCATCCTCACAAGAATCCAATAATACAGAGAGATATTTTCCAGAAGAGGAAAACTGAGGATAGGAAAGGACAAAATCGTCACATCAAAGCTTATAAGCAACAGAACTAAGATTCAACTTCAGATATGATCCCTGAATTTCAATAATCCCTGATTTCAATAATCATCATCTCACAACATCAATTCAAATTCAACCCAGTCACAACTGCTGGTATTAAAATTTGGCAGTCACTGCACCATGAACATAGTTCTGATAAGGTCATGAAAATGTATCATACAAACCAGACCACTTACAGTGATCAGTGTTCTGCCGACAACACACACTCCTTCAAGTGAAGGCCCCTGGCAGACCTTGTGTCTGTCCTTATAGCTGATCATTGTGAGCGCGAGTCCAGCGATGGCAGTCAAGGAGCTGATAACATTCATGAACACGACACATCGTCTCTGGAAAACAGTTATAGAACAGATGCATCAATTCCAAACACATTGTGAGAAATCCCTAGTGATGTCATGGTTCCAGATACTTGCTAAGGATGAATTGCTGCCAGGTCAATACATTCAGAAGGCTTGGTAGATTGCCAAGTTTTAGCATGAACCAGGGTGTTGAGAAAGAAAATGGATTGATGCTGTTGATGCTAAAGAAGATGTTTGCTCTCTTCTGGTGAGGTGCTGTTCATGAACTGTAAGCCGAATGAGACGGATTGGCACAGCAACTGCAATGCTAGGTTTACGCACAACAATGGTTGTGAAGCTGGCGCCAGTGTTGGCAGCACTTACGTCTGCTTCCAGTTATGGGTGGGAGCCAACATCATGGCTCCTGCCAGTATCAGCTTTGCATGGGGGTAAATCTGCTGTGCAAGATCTATTTCATTAAGGTGTTGAAAAGCAAGAAGGTTACTTTGAGGATTAAGATACGCCTGAATCAAACTATGGTATTTTCATTGCTCCATAGGCCTGTGAAAGTTGAGTATGGAAGGCCCAAAAAAGATAGGTGCATTTCACTTCTGGGAGTTGGTGAACAGTCCTGAAAGTACCATAGATGGCTGAAAGACCAAACCAATTTGTTGAAGAAGTATAGCGAGAGTGCTTCTTAGGGACCTGAATAGTGAGCCTTTGTTTTAAGTACTTGGTACGTGTTGTCAGGAAAGACCAGTTCCTGGAGAAAGGCACCATTGTTTGGTGTGGTAGTTAGGGATTATGTCAACTAGACACTCCTGGCTAGAGGTGGGGCCAAATCTGTTAGTTAAATGTAGCTTGAGGCCATTTCTGGGAACTGCCTCTCTTCCTTTGCCACTTTGCCTCCTTGCCTGTTGGGATTCTGTGTCTGCCACCAGGGTTGGCCGCAGATAGGCTGACTGACCCTGACAGCTGTCAGTGTCCCGCCATATTTCTAGTCATCTGAAGTCCATGTGACTTCACCTGGACCATGAGCTCTCTGCCTCACCATTCTGTGCCATTGCCATTAAGCTGGAGAGGGACTTATGGATTAGCCTTGTATTTAAGGACTGGCATTGAATTGGGCTAGGATGTCTTTCATGGATATAAGATTACTTGTCGATATAAAGTTCTTTCTTAAACTTATATGAGTGTGGCTGGGTTTGTTCCTCTAGATAAGCTAAGCTAACACACTTGATAAAGCAGTGGGGCAGCAAAAAAAGACAGCTCAATGACATGCAATGACATGATGACTGCATGAACCGACCAAACCTAAGAGCAATTGTGAAGATGGTAAATGACCTGGCAGTGTTTTCTTCTTTTGTATGTAAGTTCACCATGAGTTGGACCCAACTCCATGGCACCTCACAACAATTGTTTGGTAGAAAATATTTTGGCTTTCAAGTTAGGTAGACCTGATTTTAAGTCCTGGCTTTATTAGGACCTGTGAAAACTAGTTACACTCTTGGAATTTCAATTTCCACCTTTTTACAATGTGAGCGATGACACCTAATCCTAGAGTAGCATTCATTTTTCATTCATTACATCATAAACATCTAGTGATACCATGTGTCATCTCATAGACACCCCAGGACCAGGTAGACCTTTCCCTGTGTTGTAAATATTTAGCAAGCTTCATTTTTTCCTGTGTAGTAGTGGCTGATGCATTTGAGCTACCAACCTGTGGTTAGCAGAAATAAAGACAGAGAAAAGAGAATTTAGGGCTTCCACTACACTCTCTGTAGTAACTTTCACAGGGAGGGAGGGAGGGAGGGGGTGAGGGAGGGAGAGAGAGAGACAGACAGAGGGGGGGGGAGAGAGAGAGAGAGAGAGAGAGAGAGAGAGAGAGAGAGAGAGAGAGAAAGTGTATTTCTCTCTTGGGATCTTTCCTATACCTTGTAATTCTCCCCCGAGAACAGAGGGCCATATGGACAGAATTAAATGGCTTTGAGAGAAGGACTACATCTCCAGGACCTTAAAAACATGACAAGGGAATATTAGAATTTAAATATGACTATGCCTTTCACATATATGTGAAAATTCATAAAATTCTCACAATAACCCATAGGAGGTGCTTTTTCCTTCCACTTACACAGTAATGAGTGGTAGCCTTGAGTCCATTTTAGATTCATTTTTCCTTTAGAACATAGACAGGTCCCAATGGAAAGTCTGCTAGTGAGGGTGAAGGAGTCACTAGAATCTTGGGAAAGGTTTTCATTAGAGCAAGCATTCTCAGCCTTGACACTATATACGTTTGGGGCCATACAGTTGTTTGTTGTGGGGAGCTAGCCTGAGAATTGTGGGATATTTAGAGCAGTGGGTTCTCAACCTCTGGTCCCGATCCTTGTGGCGGTCGAACAACCCTTGCACAGGGGTCTCCTAAGACCATCGGAAAACACATCTTTCTGATGGTCTTAGGAACCAACACACCACTCCTCTATCCATCTCCAGGCAGATCCGCTCACAGGCAGATATAGCCAGATACGAGTGCCTGGCATGAAGAATGTAACCCATGCGACACCGTGCTTCAAGGCACAATTTCATTTACTTGTCATTAGAAGTATTTCACAATATAAAATGACATATTGTTTTGTGATTAATCACTATGCTTTAATTTTGTTCGATTCGTGACAATGAAAATACACCCTGCATATCAGATATATACGTGGCAATTCATAAGAGTAGCACCACCACAGTTATGAAGCACCAATGAAAATCACTTTATGGTAGGGGGTCACCAGCACATGAGGAACTGGATGAAAGGGTTAAAGCATTAAGAAGGCGGAGCTCCACGGATTTAGAAGCATCTCTGGTTGTGACTGCCATAAAAGCCAACGGATCTGTCTCGGAAGAAGTACAGCCATATGCTTCTTCCAGGCAAAGATAGTGAGACTTCATTCCATGTACTTGGGACATGTTATCACAAGTGGCCAGTCCCTGGAGAAGGACATCATGCTTGGTAAGGTGGGAGGGGAGGGGAGGAAGGCCCTTGCTGAGATGTGTTGACATAGTGGCTGCAACATGGACTCAGACAGAGGAAGAGATGTGAAGATGGCACAGGAGTGGGCGGTGTTTGGTTCTGTGGTACACAGGGTTGCTCTCTCGAGGTATGTCAGACAGGGTTCTCTAGAGAAATAAAACCAGGGCACTAATAATTTTCTATACATTTATCTAGATAGATATCAAGCATAGGAAATAAACAGCTAATTAATCTGTAGAGCAGTATAAATGGCTCAGTGCAGCTCATTTCCGTGACACAGCTAATGCCCTGGGAGTCCTCTGTAGAGCAATTAGGGCTCTCTGGCCACAGGCAGCAAATAGGAAGGCAAGTCACCAACAGCCAACCAGATGACAGAGGCCGATATCCTGAGCTTGTGATGTCTATTCCAGGAACATGGTGAAGCAGGGCTTGAAGGAACCCCAATTTACAACAACACAGTCCAAGGATTCGTTGTCCCCTGGGTAGTGTAGCTTGCAAAAGGAGACACAGAACAAGCAAGGTGGCTGGCTGCACACTGGTCCGAGGATCCAAGAGCAAGAGAGAGAAAGATGAGGTCCACCAAGCCATTTATATTTCCACCCTTTAATTAATCTCCCATGCGTTCACTGACCATGTTGGCACAACACACACACCTATCACTGAAGGCGCCAAACAACAATTGTTTGTGGCAACAAAAATGCCTTCAGATATTGTTGAACATCCGCTAGCTAGAAAAGTCAAACCCACTTAAAGTAGACAATTATAAATTATGTCCAATGGTATTTCGGCTCCATAACCCCGGACATGGAAATTTGTGAAAGATAGTGGGGCTAAAGAGATTGTGGTTTTGAGGAACAGAAATGACTTGAACTGTACCGTTGATGAATGAATATTTTTTTTCTTGGATAGCTTTTATTACTAAATTTTTTATACATGGAGATGATGTGAAGAAAATAGAAGATTTCATATGGCAAAGATGTGACATGGGTGACTTACCAGGCATTTTTGTGATTTCTTCTTAGTTCCTGTGAGGTATCCTGCCAGAAGAAACTATCAAATAGACAAGAGGATGAAGTTAATGGGTGATGTGTATGACTACCTCACAACAAGAACATAAAACAAGCAATATCGCATAGGGTAAATGAGAACGCTGTCACCCATGGCAGAGTGACTTCATTCATTGTCTTATGGTTCTAGGGAGCAGAAAGTCTCCTTTGATGTTGAATGAATCTGAATGAATCTGAATCTTCGTATGAAACATTATTAAATGGATGAGTGACACTCATCCTTTAATCTTGGGGCTGAGAAAAGGATTGATCTATAATAATCTTCAAATTCACTGAAAGTCATGAGAACCTGATACTGTCAGTGATACCTAAATACATTTAAGTGATTCATCTTAAGCTAAATTTCCTTATTAGAAAAGGGGAGGTGAATGGATATATTGATTGTGCAATGTATGTCAAGAAGAAAAAAGACTGAAGAATCCTGCCCTTGTGGGTTTCTAAGAATATAAATCTTTACAAAAGCAGAAAGCCTCATCGTTCAAAATGCTGGTCTAGTGGGTTGCAGCCCCGCGTGTGATCCAATACACTGTCAGAGCTCTTCCAGATTGGCAGTGAGGAGCTCTGGATATTTTTAAGCCCTGGACACTTAAAGAGGCTTTAGGCTGCTGCGAGTCCACTGCCCAGTGAAGTGTTTTGTTTTTCCCCATGGAGGGGATTTTGATCTTATTGATCTAATTCTTTTGATCTTATCGATCTAACAACTTGATCTAATTACGGATCTTATTATCCCAGAACTCGAGGCCTTTCAAACTAGTGTTTATAGTAGTTTGTCGTATGTTTGTACAAGGTGGTACTCACAGTGAATGCTCCCCAGAATGGATATCCTGTGAAGAAGACGAGTGGAAATCTCTGGGAGAATACGATAAGGTTAAATAAAAGTATACTTCCAAAGCCCGCAATGATCAGAGCCAGCAGGATCTGCACAGTCTGTGAGGAGAAGAAGGGGTCTGTGAGCTCACCAGGGCGCCGGCGTCACGGACTCCCCCAGGTACTCTTCAGCCTCTGCGCTTTTGCCCGTACTTCTCCTTCCTGGGGCTCCTGCCATCCTCTTCCACTTACCAGCCTCTAGGATGGTGGGGAGAGTTCTGGTGGCCCGCGGCAAAGAGCTTGGCAGCTAACAAACAGGTGGGAGGTTTAGGGTCCCCTAGGAGCCCCAAGGGAGAAAAGAGCTGGTGATCTGCCCCTGTAAAGATCGCTCTTAGCTGCTGTTGAGGCGGTGCCAGCTCCTAGCAGCCCTTTGCACAACGGAGTGAAAACACGGTCTGATCCAGCGCTGTCCTCACCATCGCTCTTGTAGTGAACCCGCTGTGGCAGCCGCCATGTCCATCCAGCAAATCGAGGGTCTTCCTCCTTCTCACCCTCAACCACCCCACTTTGCCAAGTATGCTATCCTTCCCCAGAGACTGATGTCTCCTGACAAACTCTCACTACCCTTTGCTTGTAAGGCGCACTCTGGCTGTACGTCTCCCAACACAGATTTGTATGTTCTTTGGCATGTCCCGGTACACCTGGCAGTTCACGGTCCTTGTACGACTCTTGACCGACATCACGAGTCAAATGCATTGATTTTCCTTCCTTTTCACTTATTCAACAACCAAATTTAGAAAATGCTATGGAACAGTACTCCTTTGTCCCGTCGGGTCAATAGGGATTGGAATCAATTTGATGACATAAAACCAACGGATGATCAGGAGTCTCCTTTTGAATATCTGTGCTTCATTGCACTTTCAGGGGTTATCCAGGTCAGATATTTCGGCAGTATCCCTCACTACGTACTACTCAAGGAACCTTAGCATAAGTTCATCTTGCTCCTGACAGACTGGAGTGCTTGTTGAAGTATGCTTAAACTACAAGCTTCTTGAAAACCACAGCTACCCATGAACCATGCACCACCCTCCTGGTGTGTGTATCTTGAAGACCATTTGGTGTAGGGATCCTCACGTTAATCTTCCCTGATTTCTGAGAGGGGGGAGGGGAGGATGGCCACTTAGTGACCAACACATAAAGGTGTGATGCGGTCCCACTCGACTCAGACATTCCTACCAGAATGATGAAGGATGCTGACAGTAAAATCAATTTAGGAAGGGGAAAGGGAGTATACACATCTTCAAGAAGACAAGTGAATGGCTGAGGAAAAATGGGGGAGGACATGCTTCCTAGCAGAGAAAAAAAATGATTAACAAAACTTTTAAGAACCCTAAGGGGGTGGGGTATGCCTGGTACTTTGCTCCTAAAGGCCCCATTGATCTGAGTTTTTATACACCCTCTGGGGACCCAGACAGAGCATGTACCAGAGAATATTGGGACATTGAGTCCCAGCACACTTCATAGCACAGAACACACTCCAAAGGCCATACCAGAGGGATGGGCATGGAAATCTCACTAGATAAAGTGAGCTATCCCTCAAATATACCTGTGAGCTGAGGATTCAAAACTGAAACGGATTCAAAACTACATGGTGTGTGAAGAAGCAGAAAACAGCTATATCGAGGCTATTAAATTGTCAGTCGGAAGACTAACATTTTCTTACTATTTCAGTGCTGTACTTGCCATATTAATATTGTATTATTCTGCAGACCTGTATCTAGCATTGTCAGTGAATATTATTGTAAGTTTTGCCTGACCACTAACTCCCATTTTTGTATAAATTGCACCTGGCCATGTAAGTATTTATTCTGCACAAGTCAAGAATCTATGTATTATGATTTGTCATTAGCCTACACTTGTTCAATCTCCCTTTCTCAAATTAGTTTTAAAATTAGTACCATGTTAAAAAAATTAGTACCATATGGCTGAACCCTGGTGGCATACTGGTTGTGAGCGGGGCTATAGACCACAGGGCTGACGGTTCAAATTCAGCAGCAGCTCTCCAGGAACAAGGCTGGGCTTCCTACTCCCACCAGGGCAGTGATGTCACACACACTAAAAAATTAGTATCATGGGCTGATTAATGATGCTATAAACAGAAGGTGATACTCTTTGATTAAATAACCAGAATGTATCTAAGGTGAACCAGAGGTAGAGGGTAAAGCATGGTTCAGGAAGAGTTTTGGACTCAAACCCAATCCTAGCTCCCATCTGAGAACAATTTGTTCTTGTGACATGGCCCTGCTTGGCACTTGCCCTCATGAAAGAAAAACAGAAGATTTGCCCTCATGAAGGAAGAACAGAAGATATAGCAAAGTGTGGTGAAGAGATCAGATGCTGCCCAACTATCAGAAAGAATAACATACGAGATCTTAAAGGCTTGTTCTCAAACAAGTACCCACCTACATGAAATGTGAACTAAGTCCACACGGAAGAAGCACACCAACATCTGTAATCCAAAGATTATAAATTATAAAACCCAAATCTAAAGGAGGGAATAGTATCAGAGTTTACATTGTGAGATCCTGGTGTAGGGAAGGCTATGGCTGACAGTGGAAGCCCAAAATACACTTGTGGGATCTACACAGGGAATAGTTTTCCCATGATTTCCCTCTAACCATAATTGAGTGATGGGAACAACTGGATTATCAGACAGAGTATTAGAGAGATGGCTATAGTAGATTAAAATGGTATATCTGACTTGAATGGTTAAAACCTTGCCATTTGATCTCTCTTTTGATACACTTTGTGCTTGATCTGGTTTTTATTGTGGGTTTTTTCATATTGGGGTTTATCTCTCATCATTTGTCATTGCTTGTAGCCTCTTTGACTCCCTGTTACACATAGTACTCTGTTGTTTGGTACATGAAATAGAGGATAGGTGAACCTATAGAGACTATCACTAGAATAAGGGTTCCTGGAAGAGGGGCCAAGGGGAAGTTGATCTCCAGTTCAAGAAGGAAGAAAATATTTTGAAATGAATTGTCACAGTGATTGATCAACACTGATTGATCTATGGAATGTATGATGTCTGGATTAACTTCTAATAAAGTGGTTTGAAAATAAAAAGCAAGTAAGCCAAGGTTATAGACCATTCACCTGTATTACCTCCCCCGACCTCCAATTTTGTCACTAGCATCCTATTGTTATCCTTGTCCTTCATGGTACACATTTAATATATGATTTGGAAATGGGACACAGCCTATTTATTCTCTTAACATTCACGGTGTTCACTGACATAGTGTGAGGAAGGTGGGGAGAAGAGGATGTGCTTTATCTCCTTTTCATATGAGAACCTGTCTAAACAGGCGAGTGACCTCATGGACCTGTCACCTAGGCAGGAGTTGAATTTCATGGTCTTTTTTGTGGGAACAGTGGCTTTCCTCCTTCAGTTTTGGTCCCCATTCCACATCTCTGTGGCACCATACCACCCAGAGTGGTTTCACGGTTGTACTGGGGGTGAAAACTGTGTACACAAATCTCTCTCTAGGTATAATTATGAATAAAATTTTTTGTGAGTCTAGAGAGTAGTTCACTATGGAGTTCTGACTCAGTGCTTGTGATTAGCGTAGTAGAGAAATTTAACTTTTCTTTGACTGGCTTTCAAGTTCCAGGGTGCCAACTCACGCTGAAATTATTTTCTCACAATGAGGCATATTAGGGGGGAATGCCAACATCCTACTTCCCTTTTACTGGGATTCAAAGACTGCTAATAACTTCTCATGAAACAACCCTTGGATTACTCAAAGGATAGGGACTAGATTTAATGATTCTATTTCCATTTCCAGGTCTGATGCCAAACATATGATGAAATTTCAAACAATGGCAGGGTCGCCATGATGGACAACATGCCCCAGCAATGATTCAGATGATTAAAGAGACAACCTATGATCATTAACTATCTAAAAGCATGCAAATTGTGGGTCATAACAAACTTTGGATAACATTATAAAGGGTGGGAATTCCAGATCATGGCATTGTGTTTTATGGAAAACCCTGTACATAGACCAAGAGACCAATCATTGGGATAAATCAAGGAGCTACTCTGCAGTTTAAAATCAGAGAAGGTGTGCATCAGGGTTCTAGCCTGACATCATGTTTCTTTAAGCTAAATGCTGAACAAATAATCCGAGAAGCTGGAGTACATAAGTAAGAATGCAGCATCAGAATGTCTCATTGATAACCTGTGATATGCAGACGAGTTGCTTGCTGAAAGCAAAAGGGACTTGGAATGCTTACTGGTGAAGATCAAAGACTACAGTATTCCGTATGGATTCAGACTCATTGTAAAGGAAACAAAAATCCTCTGAATTGAACCACTAGACAGCATCATGCTAAAGGGAGAAAACAATATCACTTTCCTTGGATTCACAATCAAAGCTGAGGGAAGCAACAGTCAAGAAATCAAAGGACAAATATGCCAAGTAAGACCTCTTTAAAGAGTTAATGAGTAAATGTGTCACCTTGTGGACTAATGATCGCTAGACCAAAGCCATGGTATTTTTAATAACCTTCTATTGTGTGGGAAAATTGGGCAGTGAATAAGGAAGATCATAGAGGAATCGATACATTTGAATGATGCTGTTGGTGAGTAATATTGAAAGTACTGCCAAAACAAAAAAAAAATCTGTCTTTGAAGATATACATCCAGACTAGTTCTTAGAAGTCAAGATGACAAAACTTTGTCTTATGTACTTTGGACATGCTATCAGGAAAGACCCTGGGGAAGGACATCATGCTTGATTAAAGTACAGGATCACTGACAAAGGTGGAATCCTTCAACAACGTGTATTGATACAAGGCTTAAAGCATTTGACTCAAATGTCACTATTGTAAGGACTGTACAGGATTTGAGAGTGTTTCCTTCGGTTGGAGAGAAAATCACTTTGAGCTGAAGCCAACTTGATGACACCTGTGTTAGGCTAGGTTTTCTAGAGGAACAAAACTAGTGGCATTCATACAGGTGCAAGAAAGAAATGTCTATCAGATTGTTGTTAGATGCTGGTTTCCACTCATCGTGACCCTGTGCACAACAGAATGAAACACTGCCCTGTCCTGCTCCATCTTCACTGTTGTTTCTATGCGTTAGCTCGTTGGTGAAACCACTGTGTCAATCCAGCTTGAGAGTTTTCCTCTTTTTTTTTTTTTTTTTTGCTGTTCCTCTATGTTACCAAGCATGAAGTCACTTTCTAGGAGCTAGCTTCTCCTGATAACATGTATATCAAGAAAGGGATTTTTGATTTAAAAAAAGCAGCCTACACAGTGGCAAAGTCCAGTTCAAGTCTGTGGAAGCCCTTCCTGAGCCACGCAGGGATGTTAAGCTGGATGATTGTCTTGATTTACATGGTGGCTAGTGATGGGCAAGCAGGAAGCTGTGAAGGTTGCAGGCTGGTGGAGGCAGAGTTGTGTGCATCCAAGGAAGGGACCATGGGAGATGAAGATCAGCTTTCAGGGTGAGCTAGCTATGCGGTGGTATCTCTAGGCTCCAGAAGCTAGACATGGGATCCAAGCAAACAGGAAGGAGAAGAGGGGCAAGAGTGTCTAGTTCTCTACAGTCTCATAACAAGACTACACACCCAAGGAAGCATCCTCAGGCTGTGATTCTATTAGTCTGAACTTCACCCCTATCTTCCTAGAGGTGTGACTGTGTTGGCATAAAACCTAACCGTCATAGTACCTACCAACATTCCATTTCCCAGAGTTAAATAAACCCTGAGCAACATTTCAAAAACACGAAGCACTGTATTTGTCTTACTGTCAGAACTTTTATTTCTTTTGTTCACAAACATCTGGAGAAATGCTATTAATGGTCATGTGCTTCTGATCCCTAAGGTTTTCGTACATACAAATGATTCAGATACACATATATAAGATCACTGGGTGCTGATAATGATGTGCACTCTACTGCCCACCTAAGGGTTGATGATTTGAATCCACCCAGTAGCATTGCAGAAGAAAGTGCCTGGCAATCTTCTTTCATTAAGGTTACCTCCAAGAATATCCAATGGAGTAGGTATACATTGAGTTGATGTGAGTCAAAATATATTGCATGTAAAAGGTGAAGGGAAAAACAGAAAGCAAAACAAAACCCCCACCAATAACACCACCCTCTCTGAAAAGCATAGTGGACACCCCCTCCCCCCAGGCAGTAGGTATCGGAAAAGACTTACTCCCAGGATTTGTGGCTCTCCCCTCAAGAAATCCAGCAGAGAAGTATGAGGTTTGTAAGGAAATCCAGTTAGTATAGTTTCCCTTGGTTGTGCAGTAACGGCGCGTTGCTCTCTTCTGACTGGAGTTGATGTTTCCATGATTTAATGGCAAAACCCTCTTAAGAGAATGTATAGATGATCATTATAGCCCTAGTCATGGTGGGCTTCTCCATCTCTGTCACATGGAGTCCTTAATAATGCGGTCTTAGTGATCACTCTGCCCAGGGCTAAGAGCACAGAACCATAGGCATTAAGTCATAAAGTCTTAGAATTCTTGGGCATACTCCGACCCCATCTTTCTGGTGAAGGGTCCAGTGATCCAGGAGAGTTATCCTTTCCTCATGTTGTTTTTAAGTGGTAGACACAAAATAAATTTCTCAATTCCTCATGTTCACTGGATAAAGATGAAGTCAAACGTATAGATTATTCACCACATTCCTGGCCCTGTGGAATCTGTGCTTATTTGTTTGTTTGTTTTTAATACTCACTGGTAGCCTTCTAGCAATTCCATGGTGCTGAAAGGTTTAGATGCTTAAGATCACATAAGAAAGGACAGGGCACGAAGTCTTTCCCCCAAATCTGAGCTGTTTCTATTCAACCATGCTTCCAACCTCCTTGAAAAATTTCCCGCTTTTAGGTGATGATTTATCACCCATATCATTTAACCATATTTCCCAATAACACAAAATTGTTAAGAAGGTGGACACCAGATATAGTTGGTCACTTTAATAGAGGACATTTTATCTTTCAGGACCACAAAACTGATTTTATTAAAGAGTGCCATTTCAAACTATACAGACACATTTAAATAATGGTACAGACCGCACAGAGTTTCTTTTTGCTATCTTGCTTTCCACATGTAATCCTTTACTTCTTTATATTCGTTAAGAATCCCTGGGTGGTATAGTTAGTTAAGAACTAACTGTGAAGTCAACAGCTTGAATTCATTGACCACTGGAGGGAAAAAGATGAAAGATGAGATTATTTGACCCGTAAAGACCTACAGTTTCACTACAGGAAAGGGAGTGAGAGAGCAGATGTCATTTTGGTGCACCAGTCGTCGAAGGCGACATACCTGCACGGAGTAGCCCATTGATAGAGAGGGCTGCAACCTGGCCCCAGCTCAAGTCATGATGTCATGCTCTCTAGATGACAGTGATTCAGATATGAGTACTGAAGATACCATTTGGGGAAAGCAGCAGGCCTGTCCAGTTCATGCGGGAACAAATTAAAGAGGAGAGAGAGATGGTAGACCTCATTCTGATGCTCCACACCTTGAAGGCAACTTTCCTGCTCTGAGAAGATAGCTCACAGAGAAGACTGCAGAGCTGGCCCCAGATGGACACATGACCTCTCCCTAGATGACAGTGCTAGAGAGGCCAGCACTGAAGATACAGTGTGGAAGTACGACCGTTCTAACCTCCCCACATGGGGGCACCCCACGAGGGGATTACTACAACAGATCAGCAATGGGAACGAAGTCTCAGAAGAATCCCGAAAGTAGAAACTTGACTCTTGGGGCATGAGCTGTCAACAGGGATAGTTATCAGAAGCTCAAAACAAGTAAACAAACTGACATGAAGGCACATGCAAATTAATGGGACCATTCCTCACAGAAGGGCTGTGAGGAAGGGATGACACATCGAGGGTGTGGTAGAGCACTGATGAGACACACAACTAGCCTTTCATTCTTTAAAACTTCCTCCTCCCACTTTTATGGCCTTAGTCTTACCTCACTAATTTTGGCAAGTCTACATACGTACATTGGTACAATCAAGATCTTTCCATTCACAAAAGTCAAGATAAATAAACCCCTCAGTAATAGTAAGGGGAGTAATGACCCCCTGAGAATAGGGAAAGAGAGGGGAGCAATGGGGAGAAGGGAGACTGATAGCGATGATGACTGTGTGACCTCATTTGGAGGGAACCAACATCAGTGATTGAATATATGGGATGGTGGAAGCTATGGCCAAAAAATCCAAATAATAATAATAATAATAATAATAATAATAATAATAATAATAAATATATTGAGGATTCAGAAGAGTGGTAGGGTGGGGAAAAGAGGAGATAAAAGGGAGCTTATATCAAGGAATTAAAGAAGAAAAGGAAATGTATTGAAAACGCTGACAGCAATTGTACAATTATATACTCAAGTATAAGCCGAACCATATCTCAGCCAAGACACCTACTTTTACCACAAAAACTGCATTGAGCTGTGCTGAAAAACTCAGCTTGTACATGAGCATATATGGTATGCTTGACCTAATGGGACTATGGATTTTAGTAATATCTGTAAGAGCTCCTATTAAAATGTCATTTTATTTAAAGACCTACAGTTTGTGGAGCAGTTTTCATCTGTCCCCTCGGGTTGCCTTAATCAGAATTAACTGAAGGCAATTAATTTGTTTGCCTTTTTATTTATTTTTAAAAATCCTTATATTTGTTATGATTTGGACTACCAAAACTCAAATGTTAAGTAGTTCACGAATCCGGAAATAAATGCAAATATCAACTTGAGTATTTTCCGATTTCTGGCACCCTAAATAGCAGTGACCCTCAAGTTCAATGTTCCTGGTTATATTGGGTCCGATAAATTTCTCTTGTGAAAAATTGTAGTGTGCATTCTAAGATATTTAGCCATATCCCAGGTTTCTACTGGCCTCCCGTCCCCCCACTCGAGACAACTGCAAACAGTTTACAACACAAAAGATGCAAACTCACTGCCTTCCAGTCAGTTCTGACTCTGATCCTGCAGGACAGAGGAGAACTGCTCTTGTGGATTTCCGAGGCTATGAGTTTTTATGTGAGAAGACAGCCTCATCTTTCTCCCAGAGAGGTATTGGTGGATTTGAACTCTGTCAGCCATACAGCTTGCAACCCACTAAGTCACCAGGGTTAATTGCCAAATACTATTAGGTGTGTGGATGGGTGGGTAGGTGGTAAAATCACTGCAGATTGGATACAGGAAGAACCTATTGCCTTTTCCCAGATAAGTAGCTTTTTCATGGATTGAATTGTGCCCTTTTAAAGCACATGTTAAAATGCTGGCCCCAGTCCCAGAAGATGTAATCCTGTTTGGAAGTGGAACATTCTTTTATTCTGAAAATGAGGTTGTAACAGATTGGGGGCGGGGGGGTTCTAAATCAAATAATTTCTGATTTATTTAAAGAGCACACACAGGGGACACAGTATATGAAGACAGAAACACATAGCAGATCTATAGATCCAGGAAGTTCAAAGATTGCTGTCAATCCCTAGAAGGTGAATTAGACAAAGAAGGACCTTCCCCCAGAGCCACCCATGCTCAGTTGTAGCTTCCTGAACCCTGTCGGTGTTTTTCTTCTGGCAGCCCTACATATTTGAGACAGCGTCTTTGTTCTTTACCATCCAAACTTCAAAGAGTGTGTGTATTTCTCATACCACAGTTTTCTGACAATGTTCACGCATCCACGCACTGCTGTGGAGTGGATTTTGATTCATAGGGAATGACTGCAGCTGTAACATGGTTTCCGAGGCTGTAAGTCTGATGGAAGCCAACCATCTCATCTTTCTCTCAAGAAGCGGCTGCTGGGCTCAAACTACGACCCTTCCAGTTAGCAGCCTGATACTTGCCCTGCTATGGATGCCACTAGGGATCATTTACAATTTTTAAACCATTAATTAATATTCTCTTGCACCCCCCCCAAAAAAATATTTAAACTACACGAGAGTGAAAATAACAGTTTGTATGACTAACTCCTATGACTTACTCCTTTGACACTAACAACAAAAGAGTAGCCCCCAGAGTGTTACTGTCTCTGTCCCACTCTACTTGCTGCACAGTTTAACCCAGAGCAGTTTGTGGCTGCAGGACAAGTGAATTCTTGAATGCAGCTCTTCGAGCCAAAGTCTCTAACTCCCCGCAAGTGATCTTTCCCAGTATGGCTCTGGTAGACAAGATGCGGGGAAGTTACTGATAGGATTCACCCGTGGGTGATCGTGAATCCGATTCCTGGGAGTGACCCCCTACGGCATATAAAATGAGCCCTCTGAGAAGTAGGAGGGGGACCTCATTACCAGCAAGATCCAGGAGTGGAACTCATCCTCTGGACCCAAGAGCCCTGCACGGAAACCTCTTGCATTCAGATGACAGCTACTACCATCAGAAAGCAGCAGTAGCATCAGGAACCACAACACAGAACAGAACAATGGATTTCTCCACCCACAGAGCAAGTGCAGATGAGTAGTTTTGTGCAGGAGGCTGACTTTCGGAGTAGGGTGCCTTTGGGCACTTAATTGGGGAAGTTGGACTTGCTGTCCCACAGGAATGGAGCAGAGCCTCTGAACTGAGACTTACTGGAAGAGGATGCCTCTGGGCACTTAGTCTAGAGAGATGGGTTTGTTGACTCTTGGAGCTTGAGTTAAATGCCTTCTGGTTGAGGTTTTCAGCAGAGTAGTATGCCCTTTTAAGCATTTATTAGCAGACTTGAAATTTGTTTTGTTTTGTTGTTTTGGGCATCACTGCCCGCTGGTGGGAGTAGGAGGCCCAGCCTTGCTCTGGGAGAGCTGCTGCTGGATTTGAACCACCAGCCCAGTGGGCCGCAGTCCCACGCACGACCACTATGCCACCGGGGCTCAGGCCACCAGACTTGAAATTTTTACCATGCCCTGGTAAACTACTAGGAGCATTTCTCATTGACAATCCAACTTGTTAACTTCCTTAATAAACTCTTTAATCAATTTTGTCTGTGAGTGTCTGTGTAGCCATCACAAGGTAATTTAGAACCCAGAGAGAGCAAGTAGAAAAATGAACTAGAGAACCTTAAGGAAGACAATTCAGTGGCCATTTCAGAGGATTGACTAGTAAACATTTATTGCCTTGGGCTTTTGGGAAATTGCAAGAGAAATACAATGATTTACTGTGAAAAAATCAAGATGCTATTTGTTTTTCGTTTCTAAGCCTCTAAAGTGGCCGAGATTTTGCACAAGTCTTGTCACACTTTGCAGGAGCAGTGGTGTGTGTGTGTTTTTTCTTCTGGGTCAAGTTACTCATGTCCATGACCTTGAGACACTCTTCTTGGTCTATCAAACATGTTCTTGGGACTGAGGCAGGAAAAACATACTCTGAAAAAGATAAAATGCGTTAGTGGCTCTTTAATTCTGATACTGGGATTTTTTTTTGTCGTCCTATATTTATACCTTTCCTTTAGATTTTGCAAAGTGATAGTTCCCCCCCCCCCAACTGTACCATCACACCGCTATTCAGTTAAACAACTGCCATGCCCCAGCCTGCTCATAAATTTTTCTTTTCCTAATAAAATCAGAGGTGAGCTACAATCCCCCAGCTGCCTTCGATATTCTGAATAATTTGATTTGGCCGTATTTGTGGCAGCACTTAGGAGAAACAGATGGGCTTTAAGATGATCATACCAAGAGCTAGGAAGAGAGCACAGGCAACCAGAAACAAAACAGAGATGTCCTTGTGAAATCTAATCAGATCGGCGAGGGTACTTTGCTATAAAAACAGTCTAGGGAGGAAGGTAGCTGTGTTCATAACAAGAGGGAGGGAATGCAGGTTCTCCAAGTCAGGCCATTAGTGTGTACCCAGAGCTACCCATGTGGCTTTTGGCAAGCTTTGGCATTCTCATAATGGCCCATCCCAGGAGATTTCTAAAGCCAACTGGCTTCATAGTCAGAAGTTCTCTAACTGGTCTACTTTACTCTAGATACTAGTGGTTCATCAAGAACCAGCCCTTTTATTCAACTCATTTTCCACTATGAAGACCACTTCCACATGGTCAGAACCAATCATGGATTCCTCTTACTGCCATCTCTTGGACCTAGTTAGTCCATCCTAGTGCAAACTGTGGTGGGACGCAGCAGGTACAACTTGATATGTTAACATACTCACCCTACGGGGCTTGGTCCGGATCTGTTTCCACCAAAAGGCAGATGCATACCCAGCAAGCAGGAGTTCCAGCACAGTGAAGATCAGCATCACCACCAGCAAGCCCTGCAAATGGGACTGTGAGTGGTTGGGGCCTGATAAAAGCAGCTCTGGTGCCAAAGGGAAGGAGGCCCTACCAATGTAGAGAATAAGCGTCTGAGAAGATGGATTAGTCCTCTTTTCCACGTTCTCTGTAGTGTCTGTGCAGAAGAGATTCAAAGGAAGGAGCGATGCTGCCTTTTTCTCCCCCATCTCTCTTTGGAAGAGTCACAGGGAAAAAAGGTTTTCTCTTAAAAGTAGTAGCTTTATGACTTTAACAGCACAAGGCAGTTTAACATGAGCAGATCAACTAAGCCAGGATTCTCACCCTTGATAAGTCATGACCATCAGAGTTGAGCAAAACTTGGCAAGAAAAATGTTCCTCAGCAATGCTGGCCTATCGGCCAGGACTTGACCCCATTGGTGAGCCCACACCTGCCTCCCCCTCCTCTCATCTTCCACAGTCCTACTGCAGCAAAGATGAATAATTATGCATTTGGGCTTAAGGTGCAAGTTGTATGCCTCATTTACTATGGCATACATAGGCATGCCTGGAGTGAAATTAAGCATTAAATAGCTTATCCTAGTCCCCACTGCAGACCCCTACTCTTTTCTTATTAACAATTAGAAGATCAACGTCTCCAAGAGGTTGTTATTGTTCTTGTTAAGTGCCATCAAAACGGTCTAATAGTGACCCAAACACTTTGTCCTTCTCCAAGGACTTCTCTAAGGGGTGGGAACCTCCAACCCCACCGAAGGGATCCAGAGGAGGTCATCTCAAAGCCACTCTCCACCACAGAGTCAAAGCTGACTCATGGCCATTCTCTAGGACACGGTAGAACTGCCCTGGTGCGTTCCCAAGACCGGAGCTCTATCAGGGAGAAGAAAGCCTGGTCTTTCTCCCCAGCAGCTGCTGGTTTTGAGCTGCTGACTGCAATGACCCACTCACGTTGTAACCGCAGTGTTACTTAGCTGTTTCCTAAGATGTCTCGAGTCCCAGTCAAGGGCAAATAAAGAGGGGGCATTTCTGATTATGCTGAGAAAACGCCTGCTCAATCAGGAGGTCTGCAGGGACTCAACCAGCTGAGATCGGAATATCTGCTATTCTAAAACGGCTCCAGAAGGGGCGGCTCACCTATGGCTTCCCCTCTTTCCCCCGTTCCCTCTAGACAATGTATTCCAGGTGGCGTGCAACCAGACGGGAGATGTCTCTTAGTTGTGTGTCTTTGTGATATGTGTCCGTCCCCAGTACTCAGGCCCACAGGACTAGACACAGCTGAAAAAGCAAAGGTTATGCAAAGGAGGCATGCTGGGATGTCACCTGACAGCACATTGATGCCGAAACGACTTACTGTTAGATTGGTACTCGCCAGGAGACAGTCCTTGGTTTCATAGATGGAATAGTAGTAGACCGAGTAGGGCAGTGACGAGAGCTCGGTCTTCTCTGAGTCACACGGCTGAGACGCAGTCCCCAGGGCCACCAGACTGTCAGCCACGAGGATGAGGCCTGCTCCAGCAACCACAGAGCTCAGTGCACTTGCGCTCAGGCTGCTCATGGCCTGGGAGAGAAAGTCCGCATGGGTGGCTCAGCCCCAAAGCAGCCCTGCCACCATCACCCCTCTGCCCATTGCACTCACTGGTGCTTTCCGAGCCTTTTTTCCCCATCTACCTTTTAGCGGGGCACAGATTGTATTTCAGTGCTCTCTTCGTTCCTTCTCACTTTTCACTGTGTCACCTGAGACAATTAGTAAATGCTGCCGGGGGGTTACACATGGAGCCGTTACCCACCAGGACAGCAGTTCACAAACCCCAGCTGCCTGCTTTCAGGGAGGAAGATGAGGCTTTTTAAAAGAGTGGAGGGAGGGTGGAGTGGAAGGGCAACCAATTGCAGGGGTCAACACATGCCCTCTCTGAAGTACGGACAGCGGGGAAGTGGGTGAAGGGACACAACGGACAGAGTGCAATATGAAGAAGTAATAACAATGTGTAAATTAGTAAGGGTTCAATGGGGTGGGGAGTGGGGAGGGAGGGGAGATATGGGGAGCTGGTACTAGGGGGGGGTCTAAGTGGAGGGAGGATGTTCCGGGGGTGATGAGGGCAATAGGTGTGCAAATGTGGTATGCATATAATTGATGTATGTATTCCTTGTGATGAGAGTTATATGAGCCCTGAATAAAATGATTTATTAAAACAATAATATAAAAAAGCTAACCCACAGCGGCATTTCTGCCCTGACCTACACAGTCCGTATGAGTCAGAAAAAAACTAGACAGCAGTGAGTGTGGTTTGCTGCTGCTGCTGCTAGTGTCTAAGTGAATGACAGAGTGCATGAGGCATTTCCTCTTTGGAGAGAGGAATGATGTCTTTCCTCCTCTCTTCCTAGGCTCGGAACCCCAGGATGTGTAAACCTTTCATTTCCTTAGATGATAGGGCCAGAGGTTCAGATGCCCCAGTTCTCTCTCATCGACTCTCTCAGGAATAAGAAATTATTGGACCATAGCTGCTTTCCCAACAAATAGCAGAGAGAAGGGGGAGCGGGAAGCAAGTAAGGCATTTGCAACTTTGCATTCGCCTGTACCACACAGCCACACAGGGGGTTCAAGGAAAAGGCATATCCTCACCCAGGAAGATCCTAGGGTCACAGAGGAAGACATGAGGAGGTGAAGGAGGTTGGTGTGTAATCCTAGTGCTTGAAGCAGCAGCCTGAACCTAGGGGCTGGGGTACTAGGTTAACAGGCTCTGTTGTGTCATGGGATAGGGTCAAAGCTCGGGACTTGGAAGAATAAAATCTGGACTTCAAGTCCCGCTCTGACCCGGGAGTTATTCATGCATTCTCATTCAACCTCCAGGAAACGGTGTTGAAATATGTTCCTTCCTGCTCTGAGCTTCGATTTTACTAATTTACAAAATGTGTCAGATAAACCTTCTTCCCTTTTCAAAAGTGGCTTCCTAAATCCCCTGAATACCCAGAAAGGGAAAAGTAGGCTTGAGAAAGGTTTGACAACCACATGGAGTCTTCCTGTAGCACACATGCCAACGTGTGGCCACCACTGCCCATGAGACAACTCAGGGCAAAGAAAGGCCTCTTCTTGTCTCAATCAGCCTGCTCTTCCTTTGGGAACGCAGCTTTTGCCATGACTTATCTGAAAATTCCGAATGCTTTCACAATGGAAGCAAACCCCTTCCAAAGTTGGAATATCATCCAGGAGTATGACTTTGGGGGATGGCAGGGGCTGGTCTAGAAGACAAGGTATCTATCTGTACACTATGATGACTTCTGCCTGGGCCCCTCAGATCTCGATGTCCTTGCCTGGTGTGAACTTCATTTCTCAAAACTGAAAAATAGAGATCTTTTAACTAGAAAATTGAACTCTTAATTCCCTTTAGTTCCCACCAAGCTGAGATGTAATGACTTCCATACTTACAAAAGGCTTAGTTGATTTTTTCCCAGAAATAATTGAGAGGACTCCAGTGATGGCAAACTGTTCAGAAAAGGAAGCACCGGTCAGCTCCATTCTCCTGTTGAAACATGGCTACCACCTTACTGCAAGGTATTCAGTCGACACAAACCTTGAGGGAAATGGCATTTCAGGAATGGTGTGTATAAACCCACAGGGAGATTCACTTTCTGCCTTGCTGGTGCTTACTTGGAATTTGACGAACAGGCAGATGGGAAGGATTTATGTTCACGGACATCTAATTGCTGAGGAGACTTAGGTTTTATGGTTGAGGAAGGAGTGTTGCTAAATTGAAGGATTAACAGAGAAGACGATAGTTTCCTAAACTTAATTCAAACTACGGCCCGAGGACCACTTGCGGCCCGGCCCGCCAAGGACAGTTATCCAGCCCGCCGGGTGTTTTTGCTGCCATTGCCGTTCTGCTTAGCAGCCCACTCATCTAGGGCCCATAGTGAATTTGTTCATAGTTTTTTTTTTTTAACTGTAGTTCAGCTCTCCAGTGGTCTGAGGGACAGTGAACTGGCCTCCTGTTTAAAAAGTTTGAGGACCCCTGACTTAATTGATCTACTACCTTCTTTCAGGAAAACAAAACAAAACAGAACACTCATCCCCTCCTTGGGAATTGCAAACTTCTCTGATGATAAAGTATAAGCATTTTCTTTCCCAGCCCTATCTGGATGCTTCCTGTGGCCCCCAGCCAGGATTATGGAACAGACTGATCACTTGAGAGGCTAGAAAGATGAGAGTAGCCACCAGACGTGCTTGGGTGAAGGCAGACCACATGGCTTCAAGCCATTGATGGAGGTGGTGTGAGCCAGTCTAGAAGATGAGAAGATAAGGAGTCTTTTATCGTAAAGTCCCAGAAGTCAGTCTTTTATTTCAGCGGTGATAAGGCTGTGACTTATGGTAGAAAGATGTGTTTAGAAGGTGAAACACCGGTTAGGCTTCTTCCTTGAGGCTGGATAGTCCCAAGGGGAGTCCTGTATTATTAGCCTGTCAACCCTACTCTACTTTCACAAGGGAATATGGGTTGTCCAGTCGCTGGCCAGAGAAGACAAGGGGGCAGGAGCAGATCCTCTGTGTATGACGCCTTCATATCATCTGCTCCAAAGAGGCTCCTTTCTCCCCTTTGTGAAAGAGACTACATGGGAAAGAAGCATCCCTTTGTGGGAAGGGCGAGACGGTGAGCCCGTGGGAGGAAACAAGGCCAATGGCGTTATGAGCTAATCGGGTAGAAGGCAAGAGAGTTTTCTAAGCGATCAGAAATTTCTGTTAACACAGCCAGCATGCCTCTGTGTTCCCATGATCCCCATCACCGCTCACCATACTCTCAGCCTCAAGGAACAAGAGAATGATCTTATTCTTTACAGTGCCGTGTAACAGCGTGTACTCATTTCACTGTTTACAAAGGACTTCCCCACTTTCTACCTACTAGTAGGCAACGAGAGGCTCCCGTGGCATCATCCAAACCCCCAATGCCTGACAAAAAAAAATCAGTCCTATTAGGCCATTTCCTGGAAAGTTTTATCCAAGGCACTTTGCTAGAGACATAATGTGAGAACAACAATGGAGGGAATCCCTAAGATCAAGAATCCCTTCATCATCCGTGTCCCAAACTTCTTGGGAACTAAGTTACTCGATGACAGCGTACCAAGTAAGCATTTATAAAACACATCCGCCCTTAGAAATCCCATTCTACTCACACACAGAGATCCAGCAAATGCATAGCCAGATAAAAAAATGGCAGAAACATCTGGGTTGATGTGGGAAAAGTAGGGAACAGAAACCAGGATTGCTCCTAAACTTGAGATCATCAGGCAAGACAGAATCTGGATGGTCTGCAAGACAAGAGTAGGTAGGGAAAGGGATTGTAATAATTGACCCAGTTCACCCAGATGACTAAACTTCACCTCAGGTTTATTTCATTATCCCAAGGACAGGACACAATATATGCATGTAACGGTGTGACATTATCAGGAGCTTCTTAGTTTCAAGCCCCGTCCTTTGGAGATGGATGGAGCTCTCTACTCTCATCAATAATTAATAGTCTTGGCTGAGCCCCAGTGGCATAAGTGGTTGAGAGCAGGACTGCGGCCCGCGGGCTTGGCAGTTCAAATCCAGTGGCAGCTCTCAGGAGCAGCACTGGGTAGCGCCCACGACCACCAGAGGGCAGTGATGCCCCCCCAACATAACAAAACAAAACAAAACAAAGAAAACAAACAAAGTCTTAGTAGCTCACAGCTACTCTATCCTGTAGGTCAGTATGAGTTGGCATTCCTTCAATGGCAGTGAGTTGCATTTTGGGAGTTGGGTTCACAATGAATGGAGCCCTGGTGGCTTGCCAGGTAAAGTGGTGGATTGTTAACCACATGATTGGAAGTTCAAACCTACCAGCCGCTCCTGGAAGAAAGATGAGGCTGACATTCTGAGACAGTATTGTATCAATGGTCATAGGTTTGGATTGGGTTTTTATAGTAAACTAGTTGAATCGTCATGTAATAGCATTCATTCTTGCTCATAGGGATTTCCAACATTACCTTTCACAGCTTCCTACATCTATTTCAATGTCTTCGGCCTCCCACTTCCATCTTCCTTGTGTTCTTTGGAGCACTTGAACTGTTACGCTACATCCCAATACACAGCTTTTTCCTACAGTTTCATGAAAAAGTCAGACACATGCACATAGAACCTAGTCTGCTCAGCCCAACTGCCAGTCCCTGACAAATCTATGGTAAATCTTAAAATAAAACCTTCAACTAAACCTTAAATTAAAAGCACTCCACGATGAAGCATGTATAAAACAGTTACACTGTTTTTATAAGCATGTATAAAACTAGTTAGCATGTATAAAACAGTTCCCCTGATATTGTTATGTGTATATGATAGCAAACCATGAAGCAAGCAAATAGACTATTTCTATTTCAAGTTTTAGCTGATGGAACACAATCAGGAGAGAGGTCTATTAAAATTAGAACTCTTGCTTTAAAATCCCAAGTTTTTCCATTTATTTTTCACTTGTCCAGTTCATGAAAAATAGACAGCTGCCGTTTGCTTTTGTTACTGTTACAGACAGGATCCAGGCCGTGGTATTGAAATGAGCATCACAGTAAACATTGAAAAAGCTAAGCCTTTGACAGGACCTTTAGTGGAGGAAGTGGCAGTGACCTAGAGGTCAACCTCTTCAAGGACAACAGTGGAATGTGGTCCCGAGAAGAGAAACAAGAGGGAGAGAATTCCCTAGGAGCACACGGAGTTCTACTGCAGGTGGTTCTAGGCGTAAGGAAGAAAGAGTGATCTGCAAGTATTTATAAGGAACAGAGAGGCTGTCCAATTTCACCTCCATGAACAGTGATCAGGGGTGCTGTGGAAACAGTCCTTATGATTCCACAACAGAGGAACGTGACTTTGGGGGGGGAAATAAATAAATAAAAGATTGAAGACAGACATCATGCTGTTAGCTGAACCTGAATTCCTCATGACATGTGTGGCAAGTTCCAAAACTGGAATGGGTACTGTTTGATTCTTAAAAGAGGGTGTTCAGAAGTGTGTGGGGATGAGTCTTGGATAGGAGGGAATTGATAATCAAGTCACTTGTAGTAATTCATGTAAATAAGAAGTGAAAATATGATGAGTCTAATTTTATCATCTCAAAAGGTTCAAAATAAAGGTTTGAGCTTCAGTTTAATCAGAATGGACCCCTCTTTGAGGGGTTATCCAATTATCTAATGAATTCACCAAAAGGCTTGAGGAGGATTTTGTCTCTTTCCAAAGCCCCATTTAATTTTATGTTCCAATCAACTTTGAGTCAATCAAGGATAAAGCAAAAGAAAAGAAAATGAATCTTTCAGATTCATTGTAAATCTGTAGTCTAATCCCCTTACAGAAGTGTCTCAGGGAGATGACCCAATCAGTGTACCAATGATGGAACATACAACTTTCCTCTAGTTCTTAAATGCTTCCTAGCCCCCTGCACCCCCCATTATCTTGATCCCAATTCTACCTTACAAATCTGGCTAGACCAGAGAATGTACACTGGTACAGATAGGAACTGGAAACACAGTGAATCCAGAGCAGGTGACCCCCACAGGACCAGTGTTGAGAGTGGTGAAATAGGAAGGGTCGAGGGAAGGTTGGGTAGAAAGGGGGAACTGATTACAAGAATCTACATATAACCTCCTCCCTGGGGGACAGACAGCAGAAAAGTGGGTGAAGGGAGACATTGGATATTATCAGACACGATAAAATAATAATAATTTATAGATTATCAAGGGTCCATGAAGGATGAGGGAGGGGAAGGAAGGTAAATGAGTTGATATCAATGGCTCAAGTAGAAAGCAAATGTTTTGAGAATGACGATGGCAACAAATGTACAAAAGTGCTGGACACAATTTATGTATGTATGGATTGTGATAAGAATTGTACGAGCCTCCCCCCCAATGATTTTTTAGAAATCTGTAGTCTAGATAAACATTTTCAATGTACTCCCTCAGTATTATAATTATATTAATTTACCCCAAGAACTGTGGCTTCCTTTTGAAGATCATTCATTGGGTCATCCTCTTTGTGGTAGGCATGTCCAGATTTTTCTCTTTGTGGAGTAATGATGTCCTTTGCAATGAAGGTGTACAAGGTCTTTTTGGCTTGGGGCTGTGAAAACATGATGCTGGAAAAGGCAAAGAACTTAGTTAATACTTGGGGTTTGATTGAAAGGCATCAGCCTCCTTGGGATTTTGCAATGGCTTAAGAAGGTGTTTCGTGTGGATGAAGGGATACAACGGTGGCATGAGATTTGAAAATAGTAACAACATATAATTTATCAAGGGTTCATGAGGGTAGGAGGGTGGGGGAAGGACGGAAAAAGAGAAGCTAATAACAAGGGCTCAAGTAGAAAGATAATGTTTTGAAAATGACAGTGGCAACCTACGCACACAGTTGCTCGATATACTTGATTTATACTTGATTTATGGATTGTTATAAAATTTTAAGAGGTCCAATAAAATGATTTTTTTTTAAAAAAAACTGTTTCTCCATTATGCAAGGGATAACTTATCTTTTAGGAATAAAAATGAATGTAGGAAGCAGTAGGAAACTTGGCGTGTTAGAATGCCTGCAAATCTGCCTATTGGAGAGAATTGGTCACTGGAGGAAAAGTGGAATTGTTTAGAGGACTCCTGCAATTGAAAGGCAAGTATTTCATGCAAAACCTGGTTTGTAGTCCTAACTTTATTTCTCTCTCTCCCTCCCCGCTCTCCCTTCCCTCCTTCCTTCCTTCCATTTGTGGAGCATCTCTGACTGTCAGCTTCCCTTCCTGATCCCCAGCATCTCCTCTTCAGTTGTGGTTTGAACACACCACCACCCTGGATTGCACGTATATTCTACACCTGTACTGCCAGGTCTTCTACCCTAATATTAATTTTCTTTCCATTAACTTGTTGGGCGAATTCTATTCCAGTTTACTTTCACAAACAGGGCATTTCTTACCCAGAATGCCTCCTTGTTTAACACATCTTGTTTTATGTATTTATTTTAGATGACTTGGTTTTGACCCACAGCAACCCCGTATACAACAGGAGCAAACACTGCTTAATGATTATTAATATGAGCATTTTATTGAACTTCTGCTGAATTCCAGGCACTCAACCATAGCAGTTTTGATTCCTATGAAAACTCTTCAAGAGAACAGCTATTAAACCCATTTTGCATATCAGAACACTGGACTAATAAGTTCAAGTGACTTTCATTTTTTAAATAGTTGCGTACAATGCTCCGCTTGGGACATAGGAAGTGTTTAAGAAATAGTAGTGAATTTATTATTATTAGCTTGTGTTTGCATACTGGGAAGTACCTGAAAAGGGCCAATTTGGCCCAGAAGTTTGTGTGATTCTTTTTCTATGCCACACGGTTTCTTTTCAACTTCCCCCTTTTCTGTCCTAACATTGAAAAGTCCAATGGTAATGTCAAGTCATCAGTCTGCTGTCCAGCTGTTCATCAGGAGTGCTGGACCACTCAAAGGTCAGCAGTAAGGCTCAGTCCCTTGCACGCTCCCCAAATAGCTTCTTCCCTCTGAGGACCCCGGTTTGGATAGTGACTTGAGATCATTCCCCACTCTGGAGCTCATCTCAACATTGTGGGTTGTCCCAGGCTCTCTAAGGAGTCATGGCAGCACAGTTGTTCATTACTGGACTGGTACCCAAAAGCTTAGCAGTTTGAACCCCATAGTGGGTAACTGGAGAAAGATAAGACTGTCCGGTGTTGAGAAGCTGAAACTTCCTGCGTTCTTATTCCACTGAGGAATTTTTATCTATTTCACTTTGTTGTTTTGTTAGTTTTTGTTGGTTTCTTTTAAAATATTTTCTTTGTATATATGAAAGCCAGGATAGATACATGGATAGCAGTGTTTTTCAACCTTCCTATTGTCATGGCCCTTTATATAGTTCCTAGGGTTGTGGTGACCACCCCCCCCCCAACCAATAATTGTTTTTCATTGCTACCTCATAAGTGTCATTTTGATACTATTATGAATTGTGTGACCTCTGTGAAAATATTCTACCCCCAAAGGGGTCCACAGGTTGAGAACCGCCGATCTAAAGGGACAGCAACTGGATCGATGGTTTCTTGTTGGTCGACAACAAGAGAGGTTAGGGGAAATGGGGAACTAATAATGATGAGTACAAAATTTAAGAAAATGTTCTAAAACTGTGGTGATGTTTGCACAATTCTCTTGATGTGACAGAACTATGGACTTGTATGATATGTGAACTCTATGCCAATAAAGATGTTGGGAGCGGAGGTGGGGATGATGAAAGCCTTGCAAACTCCAGGGGCCAGTTCTTCTCTGTCTGAAAAGTTTACAATGAGTCAGAGTCAACATCATGGCAATGGGCTCCCGGATCCCTGGGAAGACTGAAAATGGCACTTCAAACCTTGTTACTAGTGGAGAAGAACGGAAAGAACACAGGGCTGGTGTTTCATTGACGGCACACGTGACCTTGACTCGGAGTCCAGTTCTGTATATATGCTCCTATTTCATTCCTACCAATGACTACAAGGCTGACTGGTTGCCATACAAATGGTCATGACTCATGGTGATCTCATATATGTCCGAGTAGGACTGTGTTCCATAGGGTTTGCCATGGCTAAGTTTTTAGAAGTAGGTTACTAGATCATTCTAGACAGATCATTCTAGACGTCTACCCTACAGAGAGTCCTAGATAATTCTGAAAAACTCTCAAAGCATATCTGTTATATCCGAATGTCATAGCTGATGTTTACTACCTAACCATGGTAGATTATTGCTTCTGATTCACCCTTTGTATCATCAGCTATAAAAGAAGGGTAATTGATGATCATGAAGGACTCCTGAGGGTTTGAATGCTTTATGCTCTCTCTTTCTGAGTTTTCCCAGCAACTTCTCAATGCTCTTCAATATTAGTGATCTCTGCCTACATCTAAAAAGAGCCCTGGTAAATATTGGGCTTTGAGTCACAAGGTTGGCAGTTCAAAACCCCAAATGTTCCTTGGGGGAAGGGGGAAGCTGTCTGTACCTATATAGGAACCCTATCTTGTGTCACCTTGGATCAGTCAATGTGATGGAAGTGGGTTTGGTTATTTCATATTTTTTTAATCATTGTTTTGGCAGTTCTTATATATCTCATCACAGTTTGTCCATTGTGTCAAGCACATTTGTACCTATGTTGCCGTCATTATTTTTGAAACATTTTCTTTTTGCTTGAGCCCTTGATATCAGCTCATTTCTCCTCTCTCCCTCATAAGCCCTAGAGAATTTATACATTTGTGGGTTTTTTTCATGCTATACACCGACCGTTGTCTCCCTTCACCTACTTTTCTGCTGTTTGTCTCCCTGGAAGGATATTATAGGTTGTTCAGTGTGATTAATTCCCCCTTTGGTTTGGGTTTACCTTGATTTATGCATTAGTCACATATTCCATGTGGACTCAGCCTCAAGTACCTCCTCTGAAGAGTTTTTAAAAATGAAATTTCTGTTATTATAAGAGATCATTTTAATTTCTTTGAATGTGAGTTCTGGGGATGAGTAGGGGTGACGTGTCATGAACCAGGGAAGGAATAGTGCTGACACTGACTTTCTGCAGCGGAACTGTGATTGCCATGGATGGTTTCGGGCCGTTCTGTTGAATATCCTAGCACAGCCTCGAAACCAGGGGACTGGACCAAGTATTAGGCTTGAAGAGATTCTAGTTTTCAAACCCAAACAGTTCTAGATAATTGTTAAGATATATTAAGCACTTGTAATTAATGAACTCTATTAAGAATGTTGCCCAGGTTCCCACTTAGTCTACAGAATTATTGGTAGAGATAGCTGCTGTTGTTATGTGAATCAGGAGATAAGAAAATGGAGGTTTTGAGAAGTTAATAATACATTGTTATCTAGAAAGGATTAGAGGCAACATTTGAACCCAGTCTGTCCAACACCACAATTCATTTATACTCCATATATAATTTTGGGTGATCATCTAGCTGCGATTGGTCCTGAGTTCCTGCCTGGGTCCTTTCCTCTAGCTGAAGCACAAGGGCTACTTCTGAACAGCTTGTACAATCCCTAGGGGTCTGGCTGTCCTTAGACAATGTGCACCGACGGTCCCTCACTCGCAGCTTTTAATAATTTCAGGACCCCTAGTGGCAAAGTGAAGCTCACTGAGGGAGTGGGTTATGAATTGGCCTGGTAACCAGAAGGCCAGCTCTTTGAAACCTCTATCTACTCTGAGAAAGGCGAGGCTTTCCACTTCCGTGAGGTTTTTAATCTCATAAACTCTCAGAAATACTTCTGCTTTGTCCCATTGAGTTGTTATGGGTCAGTATTGACTGTGGTAGCCAGTTGGTGGCACAGTGGGTAAGTGTTGGACAGTTGACCGCAAAGTCATCAGTACAAGCTCTCCAGCTACTCCATGGGGGGTGGGGGTGGGGAATCCTTCTATCTGCTTGCCCTAGGATGTGTGGTCTTCAAAACCCAGTGGAGCAGTGCTACTCTGTCCTTCGGGGTTGATATGTGTCAGAATCAACGTCGTGGCAGCAGGCTTGGTTTTTGGTTTTGTGGTCACTTACCTTCTGTCTTGTTCTGTGTGCCGTTTGGTTTCGAATGGATTGTTATTGTGAATTAGGGGTTTGTGGTGGTTTTTCTTTATGCTTCAATAGCCCAACTTATCCAATAAAGGCTCTTATTCTTCCCAGTCTCACTAACCAGCTTCTTTAGTTCTGGATTGTTTCCTGCATTTTCCGGTTCTTACCACCAAGGACTGCCAGGCATGCTTGTCCCCAAACTGAAGGTAGGAACTGCAAGCCTGATGCAAACTCACTGTAATGCCACCTGCCTGCATTTTCTTTTCCTTTTAAAATTTAAATTCCTTGTTTTTAAAGTGTACAAAGTAGAAAACTCAATATTTTAAAAAGGGATACCGTTTGAGAAGAAAATGAGAAGAGAAAAATGACCTTAAATCTCACTATCATACAATAACTACAGTTTCATATCCCCCCCAAGCCCCGAATTTCACTGCCATCCAGTCAGATCTGACTCACAATGACTCTACAAGACCAGATAGAAAAGCCCTTATGGGTTTCCAAGGCTGTTATTTTTCATGGGCATAGAAAACCTTTTTCTTCTATAGTCACATCTATATCCTTTCGATTCTTCTCTTCCTTCCTTCCTACCCTTTCTTTGTGCATGGTCATACACACTGCCACCTAGTTAATTCCAATGCACAGCAATGCAAAAAGGCAGATCTGAGGTTCCCCAACTGCCTAGTCAAAAACATACAACCCCCCCAAAAAATATGAGACAAAACAAGGTTCCTACCTGGTCTTGTAGCCTAGTCCCATGTGTTATGGCTGCTGGCCCAGCTCACCCTGAGAAGCTCTCAGCCAGAACCTCCCCCTGACTGTTCTTGCCAGCACACCCACACTGCTTTGTTCCACAGCCTCTCAGACTTCCTGTCCCTCCTCAGCAAAGTATTTCTGATTACACAGGATATGCATTTTGCTTTACTTATGACAGTTGATCTATGCAATGGGCCACAGCTTCCCCTTTCTAAATGTTGAGGTCTGTAAAAATGACATGAAATTGAAGGGACATAAGGGAAAGAGTTAGTGGCAGATGAGCAAGTTATGCAATCTTCAGGGAGAATCAGGTCCCACCCATTCCTAGGTGGATCTAGGTCAGTGGTCTAGTGCCTCAGACTCGGTTTTCCATGTTAAAGATGGGGTAGGGAATAATTCTATGAAAAATGTTGGAACGGGAGAAAAAAGAGAAAAGTCTTGGAGGAATTTGAGAGAAGCGATCTAGCGATGCTGCACAAAGTACACAGTCAAAAACAGTGATGATATTATATTAATAATATCAACTATATAAAATATATTAATTATATATATTAACATGTCATATTAATTTTTTAATTTGGAAGAATTTATTTCCTCATTTTCCAACTCTTGGCCAATTGACAACACCGTGTGTTCACCATGTATTCACTTTTTCTTCCTTGGGGGCCTCTTCATTCTGTCTCTAGGAAATCCTGGTGCCATAATGGGTTACCTGTGAACTGTGAAGAATAAGGTCAGCAGTTCCAACCTGCCAGCCACTCTGCAGGAGGAAGGCCACATGTCCATGAAGATGTGCAGCCTTAACTGAGCCCTGGTGGTGTAGTGGTGTGTGCAGAACTGAGGACCATAGGGTTGACGGTTCAAATCCATCAGCAGCTCTCCAGAAGTAAGGCTGGGCTTCCTACTCCCACCAGAGGGCAGCGATGCAGAGGAAAAAAAAGATGTGCAGCCTTAGACATCCTAAGAGCAGGTCTACTATGTCTTATAGAGTCCCTTTGAGTTGAACTCTTTTGATACCAATAGAGTGTCATTCTGTTTCTGCCTTCCTATCTTGATAACTGAAGAAGACACCAGTGAACTGGAACCACAGAGACAACCTCATTCCCTGGACAGCACGGGTCACTGGAGCGAGGTTATTGCTACATTCACATTATTCGTTGACCCCTTTGGAGATCAGCCTTTGCTTACAATGGGAGAGGCCAGTAAAATGCCTGGGATGATAACCTGGAACAGCAGCTGGGTAGCATCATGTCTTCCCAATGGCTTAGGTTTCCTGAAGGAGAAGGGGACCTCAATCAGGGAGGTTTGCGTAACTTAGAGAGTACCTAGTTCAACCTGTTTATCCTCCAGTGAGTTTGTTATTGTGGAAGAAACCTGCTCAGTACCACACCGAGTAGAAGTAGAGATAGAATCCCGCTCTCTCACCCGCCTCCCCTCTGCTCCATCCAGCCTTGAGCCTGCCCAGTGCTCGCCATCTGCCGTTCTGTTATCTTAATCTCCATTGCATCCTGTTGCTATTATTAGGTGTCCTTGAGTTGGTTCCCTCTCATGGTCACCCTGTGTCTAACAGAATGAAGCACTGACCAGTCCTGTGGCATTTATATTGACAATCATTTTTCATGCTTGAACCTGTTGGTGCAACCACTGTGATGCAGCCAATCTATCTTGTCTAAGACCTTCCTCTTTTCTGTTGTCCTAATATTTTACCAAGCATGGTATCCTTCTCCTGGGACTCACATCTCCTTATCAAATGTCCAACAGTCACGAGACGAAGTCTTCCATCCTTGCCTCTGAGGAGTATTCTGGCTGTATTTCTTCCAAGACAGATTTGTTTGTTCTTTTGGCAGTCAACAATACTTTCAATATTCTTCATTAGCATCATAATTCAAAAGCATCGATTCTCCTTTAGTCTTCTTTATTCAATATCCAACTTTCACGTGCATACGAGGCAACTGAAAATACCTTAATACATCCCATATAAATATATGTGCGTACCTATATTTTCCTCTTGTTATATATAAATATGTTTACATATGTACATGCCTTTATTTGGATATCTATAAATATCCTCCTAGTTCATTCTTGTCAGGTTCAGCCTTCAGTAATTCCTCTTAGCTACATTGCCCTTGATCAAGCCCCACCAGGCATCCTATTGATTTTAGATCATTTGTTGTTCTCTTGTCCCTGGGTTTGTTGGCACCCCCTTGCCTTTCCCCTGATTCTCCCTCTCCTGTGTCCCCCAGAACCATCAGTAGCATTGTTTACTCCTCCAGATTTTTTTATTCCACCTATTGCATCTAGATAGACGTGAAAAACCAGTAATGAGCACAAAAGCAAAGCAAAGTCAAACAAAACAACAAAAGAAAACAAAAGCCCCAAACATATAAATATATGTTAAGTATTAAGGTAGTGATTGCTAAAGTAGTTTCTTAGTCATATGGGCTCTTCCCAAACTTCTTCTGAGCCTGCAAAGGATTGTGGTGAACCAGTTAAACATCCATCCAGTCTTGTCTTTTTTATGGAATTGGAACAAATGACTTTCCAAGTTACCTTGAAGGGTAAGTTAGATGTCCTATCTCTCTGCTTTCCACATAGAGCATAACACATAATAATGTTCAGACAATCTCTGTTCCAAATCCAGCATTTCTGCCTCCCTTTTCATGAGAAGTCTACTTTATCTCTTAACTGATCCCGAGTCTCTAAACTTCATCTTTCTACATTTCCTGTAAAGTGGCATAATGGCCTGCTAACATTGGCCAACATTTGGTTAGCAGGCCAAGCATGGAGAAGCACAGCGTCTGCATGAGGGCCAGGCCACCCCAGGCTACTCTGCCAAGGTGCTCCGGGAAGTCCTGCTAACCAAAAGTCAGCAGTCTGAAACCACCTGCCACCCTAGGGGAGAAAGTTGAAACTGACTACTCCCGTAAAGACTTACAGCCTTAGAAAACCACAGGCCCAGTTCCACTCTGGTCCATGTGGTTTTTGAGTCAGAATCAACTTGATGGTGGTGGGGGGGGGGTTGGTGCACTGAGTAATGCCTCTAGGGGTGACACACAGTTCACCCTTTACTAACCTGGAGGTTGGCTGTCTGCACCCATCCAATAGTGTGGAAGAAAGGCCTGGAAAACTACTTTCCTATCTATGTCAAGCAAGAAAATCCTGTGGGTCACTTGTACCCTGTTGCACTTTGCCAGTTCTCCTACTCCCCAAGGGTCACTATGAGTTAGATTCAATCTTGTGGGAATGGGTTTGTTTATTTAATTCATTTTGACTTGATGTGTTGCCTAGAATATTCTCAACCTGTTTTCAAGTCCCAAATGCTCCAGAATTCCAAGTGACTCATGGTGCTAAGTTTGCCTAGAGGGTGCAGTCTAGGGGAGAGCTCACAAAAACAAACGGAGTCTCCCGATTATGACTTACATGTAAAGAATATAAGGCTTGGAGGCTCAAGTTAGAAATGGCTTTTATTCAAGACACTTTGCTGCCATCTACTGGGTAATTAAAAAAACACCCAAACTCCTGATGGTTACACGATTGTTTTACGAACGTCTAAGACAGTACACTAGAGATAGAGCGGTCTTTTGAGCAAATGATGCTGGGCAACTGGACATGTATATGCCAAATCATGAATGTAGACATACAGTTTACATGTTTCTCCCAAATTAACTCAGAATAGATCAGCATCCTGAAGAAAATGCATGCAACTTCTAGAATAAAAAAATTCAAACCCACTGCCATTGAATTGATTCTGACATTGGATGACAAAGTAGAACTGCTGCTTAGGGCTTCCAAACATGGAGATGCTCACAAGAGCGTTTAGCCTCATCTTTCTCTGGATGGTGGGTTTGAACTGGCAACGATGGGGTTAGTAGTCCAATACATAGTCCACAGGGTCACCAGGGTGTCTTTCTGAAAGCTAAGATTGGAGACAATTAGGCTGGCTTTCTTTTTTACAAATCATTTTGTTGGGGCTTGTACAGCTCTTGTCCTAACCCATCCATTCATACTTGTCTCAAGTATGCTTGTACATATGTTGCCAACATGATTTTCAAAGCATTTTTTTCTACTTGAGACCCTGGTGGCAGCTTCTCATTCCACCCCCCCCCTCCCTCCATCATGAACCCTGGATAATTTACAAGTTATTATTTTTTCATGTTTTACACAGACTTCCATTTCCATTTACCCTTTTCTTTTGTGCGTCCCCCTGAGAGGGGCCTATATGTCAATCATTGTGATCAATTCCCCCTTCCCCCTCCAACCTTCCCCTTCCTCTCCTGCTATTGCTGTTCTTATGACTGGTCCTGAGGGGTTTATCTGTCCTGGATTCCCCATATTTCCAGTTCTTATCTGTACCAGTGTACATCCTCTGGTCTAACTGGATTTGTAAGGTAGAATTCAGATGATGAGAGTGGGAGGAAGGAAGCATTTAAGAAACAGAAGAAAGTTGCATATTTCATCTTTGCCACATGGTACCCTGACTGGCTTGTCTTCTTCCCATGACCCTTCTGTAAGGGGATGTTGCTTCACTTGCAGGTGGACTTTGAGTCCCCACCCATGGTCATATATAAATATATTTACATATGTACATGAATTTAGGCTGACTTTCACTCAGTAAAGACATTTTAGATACAGCACCAGAATCACAGTTCATAAAAGGTAAAATTGAAACATTGGGCTTCATACTTTTTTAAAACTTCTCTGTGAAAGGCACTGTTAGCGAATTAAAAGATAAGTCAAAACTTGAGTAGGATATTTGCAAAACACATAATGGATACACAAGTGTTGGATTCCTCCTTGTGACTCTTTCTGGTCATATAATTTGGTAACTGGGTAGGAGTATGCAAATAAGGTCTAGGGGTCTCTAACTTGGGAATTGGTCCATTTTCCCTCTCTTCTGGGCATAAAGCAAGCCACCACAGAAGCCAGAAAGGGACATCTTAGGATGTGGAAGAAAGAAAAGCCCTGGGCAGAGCATATCCGTTTGCATCTTGAGATCCCTCTGTGGAAAGGTGTTGACAGCAGAGTCCACAGCAGGGACCTCAGAACCAAGAGTGGTGGGCTCTTCAGTCCACGGAGTAAGGAGAGTCGAATGACTGGCAGGAGGCTGGCTTTCCGAATGGGAAGCCATGTGAGCATTTGTGAGTACTAAAGGAACTCTGTGACACTTGCCCCCAGCAGGGCAGAAGCCTAGAGGTGGAGAAGCTGAGGGACTGCGTTTTACTGAATTAATATGGCCCTTCCCATCATAATGCCTTCTGTGATTCTTGTAATTCTGGATTTCATACACCTATGGTTATAGTCCTATTGTGGAGGATGTTGTCTGCTAACAAACAGGAATAGGATGAGACAAACTTCTGACCTGTGAAGTTTAATGGTTGTCTTGGCTATTGTAACTTATAGTGGATGTAGGGAATTATATGTTACAGCTTAGAGGAGAAAGAAAACTTTCTGCAGTGGCCTGTGAAAAAGCCTGGTTCAGAAAGATCATTAGGAGGTCAATGCATATCTGCATAAATTATAATGATATAATTATTATATTCAGGTGGAATTTGATGGTACCATGCAATTACCCCCAAATGGCGTCTCCCTGCATGAGTCAGGTCTGATGGTAGGGGAAGATATTGATAGGGTTCGCCTGTGGTGTGAGTAACTGTGACCAGAATTCCCTGCTCTGCCATCCTATTATAAAATGAGCCTGCTGAGAAGCAGGGGAGGTGATCTTATCGTCGGGAAGAGTCTAGAGTGGGAGATGTGCTCTGATCCAGTATCTGGCCTACCCCGATTAACCTTTAGACTTGTGAAACACCCACCACCATTTGAGATGTTTCCTCAAATGTCTTGTGAGGGCTGTGGGACACTGCAGTAATTAGCAGAATCCAGAGGATGTGGGGATATTCTTAAGAGAGAAGTGGAAGGAAAATGGAGCAGACTGTAATCTTGCAAGTGTTAGACTTTTGTAGTCTCTAACTTCTTGGTACTAGTATGGGATTAATTCTTACAACAGAAATTTGCACCACACTGAGGACCTGAGAAAGGTATGTCAAACAGAACTACAATTTCTGATCTTGAAATGTAACAATTTCCCTAACAGACTTCCATAATTGTAAAATATTGTCTAGGACTTCTATGTGGCCATTGCAATGCCTTGCTAAACCAGCAGCATCCCAAAGTGCATGGGAAAGATGATTGGTGTCATAAATGGGTTATTGGACTTACATAGTGCAATCAATTGCACCCAAATATAATAATCTGTTCTCTATGCTTGGGCTGGACTTTATCCATGCATATATGACTTGACCCCCCTGACAAGATGTTTCGAGTAGGCATTGGCCTCCTACTAATCTTATTCAAGCAGACTTTGCCCCAGGCTATTCCAGAAACAGGAAGTTTTCTCCTCTCAGGTGTAGCATATAATTCCTTACATCCATTATCAAGGTAAACAAAGTTAGAGGATAGGGGCCTGTGTCATCTGTGCTTCATAGGAATTACCCTTGGCCATGGGTGTTTGTATGGATTGGAATAAGAGCTATAAGAGCCCCAAATAAAAATATTTTTTTTAGAAAAAGAACCGACTTTGGGTTGGTGATTATTCTCCTTTCTCTTGTGTACTCAAAGGCCAGACATGCCTCTCATGCCATTCTTGCATCAGGATAGATAAGGAACACTTATATATGTGTGTATTTATGCATGCATATGTGTGTATATATGCACGCATAAATACACACACGTCACATATGGCAAATACGTATCTGAAAAATACTGAATATTATATGTCATGAAATTATAAATCAAAACAATGAAATTGCCTGGAGCCATCCAGCCCAGACATGCTTGACCTGGCTACAGTCACGTAGCCTGACCTCTGTCATTTGTGGTCTGATACTTTTGTCACTTTTGCATAGACCTTGAGTTGTGGACAGCTGGCCTTCTTTAGAGGGTGGTTGTGGGGACAGCCCTGGCCTTCGAGGCTTGACAAGATGATCTAGGTATTGAATAGAGCATTTGTGCTTATCCTGTGACTTGCAGGTGTGCTGACCTTCACTTGTTAACTTTGAAGATAACCATATGTTTCGTGGCTTGGCTTGTTGCCTAAGCTTGCTTACCCTATAATATTGGTGTATTTCTCCCTAATAAACGAGACTTGATCAGAGTACTGTCTTGTCTCCATTTCTCACATCTCCTGTTTCCCAAATTCCTGCTCCCCCTTCCAGGACTTGAGAATTATGGACACGCAGGCCAGGACATGAAATAGCAACACAAATATTAATCTCACATCAAACTTATTTCTGTCGAGTCAATTCTGATACATGGAGCCCTTAAAGGACAGAGTGGAACTACTCCATAGGATTCCAAGGTGATTCCAAGGTTGTAATCCTTAGGAAAGAAACTGCTACACCTGTCTCCCACCAAGTGGCTAGTGTCGATGTCCCACTGACCTTTTTGGTTAGCAGCGAATGGCTTAACCATGGTACCACGAGGAATCCTTTCTACTTGTATTAAGATAGTTAACATTCAGAGCAGGACAGCACCAAACGCCGAAAAGGATGTGGAGCAACAAGTGTGCTCATTCGTGCAGAGATCAAGCATTTTGGAAAGCAGTTGGGCAGTTTCTCGCCCAGTTTCAAATACAAGATATAAAGAGAAGAAACAATGGGCCGGGGAGCTTTGTTTTAATGAAAATTATTGTGAATGGGGTGAAGGTTACTGAGCAGATCAGGACGTTTACATTCAACAATTGAAACACATTCTGTTTTATTTGAGCACTTGCAATCCCCTGCAGGTAAAATCACCTATTTGACCTCTTCCCTGTCTATTCTGCCTCCATTCCTTCTTCACTCATTTTTCTGGAATTTGTCCTTTTGTAAATGCTGCTCCTTTGAACGCAAATGCTCAGTTACTTTAAAGTATGCACACATCAGTAGTGATATCCCCCTTATCAGCTTTTCTATTGCCAATGTTGTATTTGTATTAATCGATGATTGCATATTGGTATGTTCTTGGGCAATGACCATTTGTGACTGCTCACTGTGTAGTCTAGTTGAGGGCAGTTTGGCTGGTGTTGGCAGTTGTCTATTGATGATAAGGTGTTAAAAGAGCAGGGACTGGAGGAGGTACAGACATGCCCGAGCTATGTGGGAACGGTTGTGTCTCCAATTGGGTGGAAAGGTGGGGTGTGGAGGAAGAGAAGGAGGATAAAGAAAAGAACAAATCACCTAAAAAGGAAAATAATAAATAAAAATAAGAGTCAGGCATAGCTCAGTCCTTAAAGTGACAGCTTTGCTCTTTCACACTTTAAATTGTTCTGACAAGTTGAGCCTTTTCTCTCTTTTTCATGATGTCATCTCTTGGTCCAGTTGTGAGGATTTTGGTTTTCTTTGTACTGAGTTGTAATCCATATTGAAACTTGTGATCATTTTATTAAAAAACTTTTAGTCTTTGGCCATCACCAGTTAGTGTTTCGGGTCCTCTCGACGCCAACATTACTTTCAAGCAAGGTTCCATCATTTGCAATAGGAAAAGATGATTATATTAGGCCACAAAGCAAATATGACTAATCTTTTTTTTTTTTATTTTTTTATTTTTTTTTAGGCATCACTGCCCTGGTGGTGGGAGGACTAATCTTTTACACATGATACATTTAAGCTAAAATAGTTCAAGAAGGTTAAATGTAAACTGACATAAAAAGAAAGATAAAGACAATGATAACACAGAGGTCATAATCTTCACAACCAAGTCTTTATTGATTGAAAGCCACACCTATTATTTTTCGTTAACACTGATCAGTGATGAGATAGATTTTCCCCTTTCAAAGAATTCTCCTTGTACTTAAGAGTCAATGTTGTTTCTAAATACAGGAGGCTGATTTCCACCCCTTCCCCGACCTTATACTTCCTTTCATTTCCCATCACCCTTAACTCACCAACTGTGAGAATTCTTTCAGTTCCTTAAATGACCACAATCTGTCCTTTTGAGATTAAGTAACTACAGCTGTTTCCTTGACAGTAAAAAAAAGGGGGGGTATTTTTTTCCTTTCGAATGCCTGACTCTGACCTTTTCACAGTCTATTCAGGAACCTTTCCCTGTCCCCTTGAAGATGTGTATATTTGTTTTATGTGTCAGTATGTTGTTTGTTGATGTTACAGGCTGTCCAATTTGCTCCCACTCATAGTGACAGTAAGTACAAAAGACTGAAGCACCCTCTGGCCTTGTGTCATTCTCATAATGTGTATGCTTGAGCCCATTGATGAAGTCACTGTATCAGTCCATCTCATTGAAAGTTTTTCCTGGGCTGAGCCCCGATGGCGTAGTGGTTGAGTGCGGGACTGCAGCCCATGAGCTTGGCGGTTCAAATCCAGCAGCAGCACTCTGGGAGCAAGGCTGGGTAGCTCCCACAACCACCAGAGAGCAGTGAGCCCCTCACCCCAAAAAAGCCAAGAAAAACCCCAAAAGAAAGTTTTTCCCATTTATGCTGACCCTCTAGTTTACCAAGCATGACATGCTTTTCCAGGGACTGAGCGCTCCTGAGAGAAAATGTAGCCAAAGTATTAGAAGCAAAATCTCCCCTTCTGTACTCATAAGGAGTAGTCTGACCAAGTATCATGCAAGACGTGTATGTATCAGTTAATTTCTATTGAGCTGATTCTGACTTACAGAATTATAGGCCTCCCCCCAATAAAATGATCTATAAAAAAAAAAAAGGAGCAGGAAAGAGGAGCTTATACCAAGGGCTCAATTTTTTGGAAATGAAGATGGCAACAAGTGTACAAATATGCTTGATACAAATGATGTATGGAATTTTATAAGAGCCCCCAATAAAATCATCAGAAAAAAGAATTATAGGGCTCCATAAATCTTTATGGGACTAGAATTTCTCATCTTTCTCCTTGCAGTTAGCAGTTTAATGGTTACCTGAAAATGCCAACAGTGTGTGTGTGTGTGTGTGTGTATATATATATATATAATCCATGACAATCTGCATCCATAAAGATCATAGTTTTAGAAACCCTATGGGTGTGGTCCTACTCTGTTCTCTTGGACTGATAGGAGTCAGGATAGACTGGATGACATTGTTATAGTTTTTAGTTTATATATTCTAACCCTGGTGGCAAAACTGGTTTATAATCAGCTGCTAACTTAAATATTGGTGCTTCAAACTCAACCAGTAGCACCATGTTAGAAAAAAAAAAGTTTCTGTAAAGATTACAGCCCTTGAAGTATATAGGAGAACCAGAAGGATGAAAAAATATGCTGAGAGCAATGCAGCCAGAGTGATCCTTAGAAGTGGGAATTGTGCACCTTCCTGACATGATTGCTGAAGACAAAATGGGTGTTTAGGCTAATATGAAGAAAGCTGATGATGCCCATCTATTTCAAGATATAGTGTCTGAGATCTTAAAGACTTAAAGTTAAACAAGCAGCCATATAGTAGGGAAGCAACAAAGTCCTTCTGGAAGAAGTACACCAACCTGTATGATTACAAAGTGTCAACAGGATCAGGTATCAGAAGACCCCAAACAAACAATTATTTTGATGTGAATGAGGGGAGTCAGAATGGAGACCTCAAACCCATCTGTAAACAATTGGACATCATCCACAGAAGGGTCACAAGGAAGGGATGAGTCAGCCAGGGTCCAGTATAGCATCAACATAACATACAACATTCCTCTAGTTCTTTAATGCTTCCTTTCCCCCACTATGATGACCCTAGTTCTGTCTTACAAATCTGAATAGACTGAAGCATGTACATGGCTATAGAAAAGAGCCCTAGACACACATAATCCAAGACAGATAAATCCCTTAGGGCCAACATTGAGAATAGTGATGACATGATGAAGTGATGAACCATGAAACCAGGGGGAAGAGAGGGGGAGAAGTAGGAGAAAGGGGGAACTAATTTCAATGATCAATGTAAAATTCCCCCTGACCCTCAGGGGGACAAATAAAAGAAACATAGGTGAAGAGAGACAGCAGACAGTGCAAAACATTAAAATAAATATGAAAATAAAAATGATTTGTAAATTACCAAGAGTTGAGGAGGAGAGAGAGGGGAAAAAAGAGGAGCTCATACCAAGGGCTCAAGTAGAAAGAAAATGCTTTGGAAATGATGATGGCATACAAATATGTTTGATACAATTGATGTATGGATTGTTATAAGAGCTATAAGAGCCCCTGATAAAATGATTTATTTTTTTTTAAATGACATGAGCACAGGGAGACCACATCTCATATAATTTGCACAAGTTGTCAGCAGGGACCTGAAAAAGACCATCCTGCTTGGTAAATGTGTTAGGGTTGATTAGAGAAACAAATTCACAGAGACATTCATGTGTATAAGAGAGAAGAGCTTTATATCAAAGAGCAGTTGTAAATTAAGAAAGCATCCAGATCAAGTCCATAAGACCAGTATTACTCGTTTTGTTGAAATGTTACTAGTCTATGAATTCCAAATCAAGTCTGTAAGTGTGATATTACTCCATGGCAATACTAGTCCATAAATTCCTTTTTAGACTCAAACAGCCATGCAATGACACCAAATATAGGAAGATCACTAGTCAGTGGGTGGAAAGTATTGTGGATTCAGTGGTGGTGGAATCAGCTCAGCACTGGCGTGGATCTCCACGTGGTTCCTCTAGCTCTAGGGCTCTGACTTAATCAGTATAGCTGAAAAGGTCTCAATCCAAGATAAAGAGTTTATATCTCAGAAAGAGCTATTTAGTCAAATCAAGAGAATTACGGAAAACATGAATGATTTTCATCCTAAATCATTTACTGTTAGACCCATTCTGATTTTTTTTTTAATTAAAAATCATTTTATTGACCAGAGACAGTGATGCCCACAAAAAAAAATCATTTTATTGGGGGCTTGTATATCATTTTCCCAATAGATATTAGCTCTTAAGTCCAATACGAGTTTGTAAATTCCTCTTCAGACTCAACTAGCCACCTGCAATGATGCCAAATGCAGGAAGATCACTGGTCAATGGGTGAAAAGTATGATGGATCCAGTGGCGGTGGGCACATCTCTGGCACATCATGGCTCTGGCTGCCATCAGCGTGGCTCTGAATGACTCGTTATCAGGAAGGTTAAACAGAGATAGGGAGGAAGAAAGGCTGTGACCTGACTGACAGGCTAGACTCCAACTCTTCCTTCTATTTACCAAGCAGACATGAAATTGTGTAATTACCACAGAGGTCTTTTCTATCAGGAGTTCCCTCTACACTACACCATTTGATTTCTTGACTGCTGCTTCCAGGTGATTGTGACTGAAAGCAAAATGGAGCACTTGAAAATTCAGTCCTTTCTTCATTTATCATGGTGTTGCCTTTTGGTTCAGTTGCGAGGATTGCTATTTTCTTTATATTGAGTTGCAGCCCATACTGAAAGTTCACCAAAGCCTATGACATTGACCTTTATGCTATCCATCTTATACTTTTTGGCTTCCAACTTTCTTAGATTTATACTTCTTACCTTCCACATTCTGATTTTTTGAAAAATTTTATTATAAGTAAGTTGGCAGTTTACATTTTAGCTCATCAACTTGGTAGTCAACTACTAATCAAACCCTAGTAGTTCATCTTTAACCTGCTTCTTGGTGTTTGCAATCATCTCTTTTCATTTCTCATCTTGCCATATCAGCAAACGAAAGCCCCTGAGGCTTGAATCCATCTATGCCCTTAAATTAGGCCCTATTTTGAGGAGGCAGCTCTTCTCTAACTCTGTTTTGAGCATCTTCAAATGCTAGAACCTTGTTCTCATTGAAAACACTGATGGCACAGCTTTCAGCATCACAGAAACAAGGAAGCTCGCACAATACAGCAAACTGACAAGACATGGTTGTCTGCAATGTGGTTATCGCTAAAGATTATTGTGTATAAGATGAAACAGTGATTGGATTCATAACTATGAACTTACTATCTCATTGAAAGGAAGTAGCGATGTGAATAATGCAAGTAGACTAATAAGCAGAATACACAAATATTGAAACCAGTTTCACTGATTTTCCTGGACCCCTAAATCGTTTGTACTTACTTCCCAGGTATTGAAGAGAGGTCTTTCATTGAGCCACTACCACAGGGAGTCTGGTGGTAAGAAAAACCCACAGGTCTCAAGTGGGTTCCAACTCAAGAATCCTATCTAGGGTTTATAAGACTGTAAATTGTTATGGGAACAGATTGTCTTGTTATTTTGAATGGTTGGCTTCGTTGTGAGCAGCTCCATGCTTAATTCACACCACTACCAGAGTTTCTTACATGTTGGGCTGCTAACCATGAGGTCAGTGTTACGGTTCGAGAGCTCAAATAAGATCACTGACCCAAGTTCTGCAGAACAACAGACAGTTTATTATAACATATAACAGATAATATATAACATATAACAGACAGATTTGAATCTGGGCTACAGCCGTTATTTGGACTGCAGCCCCAAGCATACAAAACTTACATCTTTTATAGGATGAAAGGGAAGGGGGGAGTAAAAGAGGGTCTGGCTGAGGAGGTGATCTTAACTACAAAGGTTTCTGAGTACATTTTAGGGAGGAGGAAGTTTAAACTAAAAGAACATTCCTGGGTGGGTGAACACACAATTGAAAATTTTTTCATAGCTGACAAGCGTACAAGCAAAGCAAGCAGTTTAAACATTTCTTAAAGCCTACAAAATGGCTACTCTCTGGTTCACTTAAGCAGGCTGCTACATAATGCAGAG